>CM033649.1:32264235-32421644 GCA_019512145.1 Engystomops pustulosus | reverse complement strand
GAAGGAAGAGTGAGCCCTGACCCTGGCCTACCTCTCACACCAGCACTGGCAGGGCAGGAGTGGAGAAGGAAGAGTGAGCCCTGACCATGGCCTACCTCTCAGACCAGCACTGGCAGGGCGGGAGTGGAGAAGGAAAAGTGAGTCCTGACCCTAGCCTACCTCTCAGACCAGGACTGGCAAGGCAGGAGTGGAGAAGGAAGAGTGGGCCCTTACCAAGACCTACCTCTTCTGCCTTCTAGTTTGCAGAGGGTCTTTTTGCATTCATTGACTAATAAATATCATCGTTTGTATTAACTTATTGTAAAGGACCATTTAATATGTGTTATATATTCTGTTTTTTAGCCAGGATCGGCTGCTGTTCCCCTTTCTGAACAGCAGATGGCAGTACAGTGCCCCTTCAAAAGTCTGTATAATGAAGGGTTGGTTATGTGCCTCCCAATTGACCCAAATGTGTACCTCCTCATTACAGCAGATTAGTATTATTAAGTGTGACCTGACATTTGTTTTAAAGGACAATTGCACTAAGGGCAAAAAAAAAAATCCTGGAAGTTAAATGTTTGAACAGAAACTATCCCAGGTCCGGGGATCAGATCTGACAATCGGTTAGGCTCTTCATTGCTTTTTATGGATCTCCTCTCAAGGAAACAGAATTTTTAAAAATGTTATATTTATTGTTGCAATTTTTAAAAATATAAAACAAAAACATTAGAAACCACAGAACATGAGGCGGCCAAAAACATTCGGAAGATATGTGATACAGTGTGCATAGTGCAAAGAGAAAAATCCAACTAAGTATAAAGGATTAAGGGTGAGGGTACACATGGCGTTTTGAACCCGTTTTTGGTCCTTTTTTAAGCAGTCCATTAAAAAACGCATGCATTTTTTTGACAGGTTTTACCAATTATCTTAATTAAAACTGGTCAAAAATGGAGGTTTTCAAAAAACGAATGGGTTTTTAAAAAATGGACAAAAACGGGTTTAAAACGCCATGTTTGGCATCACCCTCATGTAAAATAAATTCTAATCATGGCAGGTCTAAACTGTTCCCAACGCTCATTTTTACACGTCCAAGATTGTCACATGACAAAATCATCAAAGAATTGCAGAGGTCCTAGTGCAGAGGGTGAAGATCCATTAGGTTTCGCATATTGGGCCACATTTATTAAAGCATTTGCGCCAGTGCAAACTTCTTGTACATGTATTTATAAAGTTCTGCGGCTGCACTGTGTCCAACAAGAGAAATAATGTGCACCTATAGGGGCGTGTTAGTGTTAGTTGGAGTCTTAATTAATCTCTAATTAAGCGGTAAAAAACTAATGCGTTCTTAACTGACTGAAAACGCATGACTAAAAACTGACTTTTAGATTACAATATGTGAAGGTGGTGGAAGCTATAAAAACTATCTCCCATTATTGTATATGGAAAATGACATTTTGGATATGTTACCAGACAACACACCCAAAAACATCATTTGTTCCTTGTGTTGAACGACCATGCACAGGGCTATGGTGTCCACGGCCCCATGCAGGACCCGGCTGCACGGAGCGATGGCCATTGATAATCATTGCCTTATATCTTTTGTTTAGTTTTCTAGCAGATTGGTTGGAGTTCTTGATATTGGACCTCTCCTGGTTTTGGATCATAATGATTGAAGACAGTAGTAACAAGTGTGAACTGGCCCTTTTATGTTTGTCTCATCTCTCCAGACAGGTTGGATAAGAGCATATATATTTATCGCTCTAATTCATTACTACACTAACCGGCCACTTTATTAGGTACACCTGTCCAACTGCTCATTAATACTTCATTTCTAATTAGCCAATCACGTGGCTGGTGGTATCATGGTGTGGGGAATATTTTCTTGGCACTCTTTGAGCCCCTTGGTACCAATTGAGCATCGTTGCAACGCCACAGCCTACCTGAGTATTGTTGCTAACCATGTCCATCCCTTTATGACCACAATGTACCCTGTAACATCTGATGGCTACTTTCAGCAGGATAATGCGCCATGTCATAAAGCTGGAATCATCTCAGACTGGTTTCTTGAACATGACAATGAGTTCACTGTACTCAAATGGCCTCCACAGTCACCAGATCTCAATCCAATAGAGCATCTTTGGGATGTGGTGGAACGGGAGATTCGCATCATGGATGTGCAGCAACTGTGTGATGCCATCATGTCAATATGGACCAAAATCTCTGAGGAATGCTTCCAGCACCTTGTTGAATCTATGCCACAAAGAATTGAGGCAGTTCTGAAGGCAAAAGGGGGTCCAACCCGTTACTAGCATGGTGTACCTAATAAAGTGGCCGGTGAGTGTATATAGACATATGTTTATGTCCCACATATTGCTAAATTGGGGGCTCAGAAACCTTCACCAGAAAGCTTCACCTACAATAATGACGGTATTATAGTAACGACCATCTGAAGAGCAACTAGCCAATGTTGGTGTCTGAGTTACAGTGATGTCATGAATTATGTGAGTGATGTATCCCCTTTGAGGAATGAAAGTGAGGTGACATCAAGGGAAATAATAAGAGTATTCCGGAATTAAAGGACATGTATTACCAGGATGAAGGATTGCAAATCAAACACACTGACACACTGGGGCAGATTTACTTACCTGGTCCATTCGCGATCCAGCGGCGAGTTCTCTGCGGTGGATTCGGGTCTGGCCGGGATTCACTAAGGCAGTTCCTCCGAAGTCCACCAGGTGTCGCTGCTGCGCTGAAGAGCATCGGAACGCACTGGAGTTCAACGAGCCATCCTGGATGAAGGTAAGCGCGTGTCGAGCGACACTTTTTTTTTTAAATGCGGCGGTTTCTCCGAATCCGTCAGGTTTTTTTTACGGCCACGCCCCCGATTTCCGTCACGGCACACCACAATCCGATTGCGTGCGCCGAAATCCCGGCGCAATAAAGGGAAAATCGGCGCAAAACGGGAAAAATCGGGTATCACGTCGCAAAAACGCGAATCGGGCCCTTAGTAAATGACCCCCACTGTGTCTACCCTGGAAGGATCTGCTCTTTTTTAACTTCTTAGGACCTTGTTTTTACGAATAAAAATGGCTTTAAAAGTTATGCAAATGAACCTGAGGGGCTCTGGTTCCAAAGTTGTCAATGGAGCCTGGAGCCCCTCAGGCTCATTTGCATCATTTTTAAAACCTTTATTTCTTACAAAGAAGGGCATAAGAAGCTAAAAGAAGAACGTATCCAGCCAGAGGGGGCACACAACAGCATGTCAGTGTGTTTGGTATACAATCCTTCATCCTGGTGTAGATTAAGCTGTATTTTTAATTTTTTTTCCCCAAAATGGAGTCATTTTTCTATGCCACTTCAGAACAGCAGACTTTCTATATTTATTTGACAAGAACGGATAAATGATGCAGCGATTATAATGTTATTCTGGGTTTAGGAAAATAGATGAAATTTGACTAAATTGGCACAAATCCCCAAATCACCATTCAAAAATCAGACAGAAAAATTACAGTTTTTGTTGAAAAGCCTTGCATTCACACTAAATCCCTGACCTTTCTGGATACAGTTATATACCTGACCTTTCTAGTTTTCATTATATAATAGCTTCCTATTTCTAAAGACTTAAAGGGCACAGCAGGAAGGCAGCAGTGCTGAAGGAAGCGCTTGTAGAAATTTATAGTTTATCATTTCACATTCTGTGTACTTACAGCAGACCTGCACATCTCTACAGTCACGACAAATTATAAGTACAGGCAGGACCCGGACTACATCCAGGATAGGTTCTGTAGCTTTGTTCTTAAATAGAATTTGTATGTAAGTTGAACTAGTATATTTAGTTAGTATAACTCCAAATTCTTTTTTTCGTCACCTGTGAAAATAGGATTTTCATAATTTCTGGATGTAATGGGAACAAAGATGAACAGGGCCGGATTATAGGGAGGGTTCACACCCCGGGCCCCACCAGTGAGCAGGAGGAGGGAGCCCCAGCCATCCTGCCTGTCTCCACCCCTGCTTCATGATCAGCAGTATGAGTATCCACTTATACTTCTCTCATACACAGGCTGCAGCTAGTCCACTGAAATGAAAACATTTCTAAAGCAAAGTTCCCAAAGGTCTATTTGGATCTTTGAAGGACATAAAGTAAAAAAAAAAAAGTAAAAAAAAAACATGAATAAATAATTCAAAAAAGAACATTTAAAGGAAATCTACCGTAAAAATCATGCATCCATGGACACTTACTCATAGATCCAGGCTGTGATAATCTTATATTTGTTATTCATGGTCCCCATCCTTCTAAAATCAACTTTTAACATTATGCTTACAAGTTTGAAGGGCTGTAAGCCCCTCCTCCTTGCTGCAGCTTCACAGGCTGTTATACTGTTTCACCCCCTTGCTCCTTCTGCACTTCCCTCTGCCTCATGTAATTTCACACAGTGGGAGGAAGCGCAGAGGGGCTCTGGTAACAACCCAAGGGCCCTTCTGGCTCATTAGTATAATTTTAAAAGTTTATTTTTGAAAGAAGGAGGCAATGGTTAACAAATATAAGTAGATTACCACAGGCACAGGGCCTGGATTTATGAGTATGTGTCCCTTTTTTATTGCGATGGATTTTGATGTTAGAATTTCTTTATAAAAATGGATACCCAAAAAATGTTTACGCCCCTGCAGTCGCTAACGTCACCTCATGACACAGACACAGTTACCCTAAAACAGACATGTAATGTATCAAAATTTGCAGCATAAAGTTCCAAATGCTATTTAAATATTCTTAGGGAATCGCTGTATTCCAATCAGACAAAAAAGTAATTTTTGTACTATTTGTTTCTGATTTTAAGCTTTAAATTTTGTTTAAAAGTTTTTAAAAAACTAACAAATAAATAATAAACGCCACAAAAATAATGTGGGCAACCAAAAAAGTAAGTTAGAGCCATTAAACCAACACATGCACAAAACTGACAAATTGTGGCCCGGAAGCAGTTAATACTACTGTAATACACAGCAGAATTTCAACAGGACTATCTAAACCAAAAAAATAGACTACAGCTTGTACAGATGGGGGATCCTTGCATACCAAAATATGATGCAAGGACTCCCATCTGCTGCCCAGACTTCAGTGCAGCATCAACATTACATTTAATTTCTTTAAATAATAAAACCCTCATCCAATAGGATATAGAGACTGAATCAATGTCCCTTACAACCATCACCAACAGTCCTGTGTCTACTCTTCTTTCTGTGCACTTCTGCAGATACATCACCTATATAATCTATAGCATGAGGTTTCCTTCCCTCTGCCTTCTAGTTTGCAGAGGGTCTTTTTGCATTCATTGACTAATTCAAATAATTTTTATGTCATTTGTATAAAGTTATTGTAAAGGACCATTTAATATGTTTGTTATATATTCTGTCTTTTTAGCCAGGAGAGGGTGCTGTTCACCTTTCAGAACAGCAGATGGCAGTACAGTGCCCCTTCAGAAGTCTGTATAATGAAGGGATGGTTATGTGCCTCCTAATTGACCCAAATGTGTACCTCCTCATTACAGCAGATTACTATTATTAAGTGTGGCCTGACATTTGTTTTAAAGGACAATTGCACTAAGGGCAAAAAAAAATCCTGGAAGTTAAATGTTTAAACAGAAACTATCCCAGGTCAGATCTGACAATCGTTAAGGCTCTTCATTGTTTTTTATGGATCTCCTCTCAAGGAAACAGAATTTTTAAAAAATGTTATATTTATTTTTTAAAAATATAAAACAAAAACAGTAGAAACCACAGAACATATGGCGACCAAAAACATTCAGAAGATACGTGATACAGTGTGCATAGTGCAAAGAGAAAAATCCAACTAAGTATAAAGGAATAAAGTAAACTAAATTCCTAAATCATGGCAGGTCTAAACTGTTCACAACGCTCATTTTTACACGCCCAAGATTGTCACATGACAAAATCATCATAGAATTGCAAAAGTAAAATTAAAAACATACACAATACAAGCCATAAAATACATACGTAAAAAAAGGCAAGAATAAAGAATTACAAGTGCGAAAACAACAGGTTGATTTATTACATCCGGTCTTGCAGAGGTCCTAGTGCCGAGGGTGAAGATCCAGTAGGTTTCGCATACTGGGCCACATTTATTAAAGCGTTTGCGCCAGTTTTCTGTCTGATTTTACACTGAAAAGAACGTGCAAACTGCTTGTACTTGTATTTATAAAGTGTCTGCGCCAGTTTTGTATCGGGGCTGCTCTGTGTCCGACAAGACAGAAATAATGTGCAGCTAAAGGGGCGTGTTAGTGTTAGTCGGAGTCTGCGCCACATTTATTACTGATGAGCGCCACAAGCCTGCACTAATTTTGATAAGGGTGGTGTCACACATGGCCTTTTGAACCTGTTTTTAGTCATGCATTTTCAGTCCATTAAAAAACGTTTTTGAAAACGCGTCCGTTTTTTTGTCCATATTTTCCAATTATCTTAATTGGGACACTGACAAAAAAAAAATGACAAAGGCGGTAAAAACTGATGCGTTTTTAACAGACTGAAAACGCATGACTAAAAATGGACTAAAAGTGGGTTCAAAACGACGTGTGACACCACCCTAAGAGTGATCCATTGTATTTTCTACGACTTTTAGATTACAATATGTGAAGGTGGTGGATGCTATTAAAAAATATCTTCCATTATTGTATATGGAAAATGACATTTTGGATATGTTACCAGACAAAATTCAGCCCGTGACATGCACCTAAGCCTTGTAGGTTTTAAAAATAGAATCTTTTATATTGCTGAATATTCTCTGGTAGCTGGACTTGTTTTCATGACTTTGTGTGGTGGTCGTCATTGCTTGAGGTTACACCAGGAGCCCTTTAGTTTACCTGAGGGCTATAGCAACTCAATATAGATTCTATAAGGGCCAAAAACATGTAATGAAAGATTTTCTTGCTCAGTGAACCTTCTTTCTTACAGCTTCTGCATCTTCAGACATCAATAAGTTGTACAATTCTACTCCCTAAGCACATGCATGCTCAGCTGACATATTATACCCCCTATACACAATCATGTGCAACACCCCTACCAATGCAGAGGCAAGGTGGTTGTTGCAAATAGCACCCTCTCCTTGTCAGGGTCTATCTGGTGAGCCTGCGCAACTCATCCAGAAGCTACTGCTAGGTAAACTTAGGAAATGCAGCTGTAGCCACTGCCTGGTAAGGCAACAGTTAACACTGTGATATGTTGATGTCCAATAATGTTCTTGTAGAGCAAGCTGGAAGCCGATTGGAGATGTGCTACCACCTGACCAAGGGAATATATAAACCCCTGGTGGGTGGGAGCACATGGTCTTAAGCTTAGGCCGGTGGCACATGTGGCGTTTTGAACTAGTTTTTGGGCTGTTTTTAAGCAGTCCATCAATAAACACCAAAAAAGGTGCAAAAACGGGTTCAAAACGCCACTTGTGCCGCTGGCCTAAGTCTGCTTCAGTCTAACCAGAGTGAGTAGCACATGTCAGTGCTGCTACAGCCAGTGTCCATTACCAGCAACCACAGGTGCTTAAGGCCCGTGCCTAGCACCCGGGGCAAGTCAGGAGACTTAAGCCAGAGCCAAGATCCACCACCCGGACTCCCTCTCTACCAGCCCAGCCTGAACTTACTACCAGGCTGCTTTTACCCTTCCTGTGGTCCAGCTCTCCATGACTCTTCCAGCTTGCTAAATCTGCTGCTATCGTTGGGCCGTTGTCAGCTGTTCAATAAAGAACTGTAAGTTTATTTGCACAATGTTGCCTCCGCCTGATCCCTGGATACTGCTATATTACAGACACTCAGGTATTGTGCCAGGGAGAATCAGTACCACAGCCTCTCCCTCCATCTTTCTTGCATACACCACCTGCTGGAGACCTGCCAGGCTGTAGGACAGCCCTCTAGTCCCCATACCAAGCACAGTGACCACAGCATGCCCAAGGCCTCAATAGCCAACCACTCCAGTATTCTGGGCTCCGGCAAGGGATGTTGCCCATGCTAAGCTGAGAAATTCTACCCCCTATATAGATCCATGCTCGGCTGACATTCTACCACCTTTACACAACCATGTGTCCTGACGCAACCATAATGCCACATGTGAAAAGTGAGATACGAGATGGTGGTAGAAATGGAGGGGAGATTTATCTGAAGTGTCTGAGAGCAGAACTCAGTTTTCATTTTCCAAAATAAAATTAAAGCTGGTTGGTTTTCATGGGCTACTAAAACGGTTGTACCTCAGAAACTTCTGATAAATCTCCCCCATTGGAGAGTTTAAAACTGAAGTCAAGCTCTCTTTGCCTTAGAAACCCGCATTCACTGTAAATGATGGTCCTACATCCGGGGAAGCCACCAATATCCTAAAGCCTTGTGCATTATGTTAATTACAGTGGAGATGACATCCTGAGGCCAGGAGAGCTTGACTTCAGTGCTGAGCTCTCGGCCTCCGTGACTTAAAACAACCAATTCTTCTTATTTTCAGGCCGATGCCACCACACTTGGCTAGGAAGCAAAGATGGTCTGGAAGGCATGAATCTGCTTCACAACACACTAGAAGTGGTTTATTGGGTTAATTTTTGCTGATAGGTTCCCTTTAAATACAGTTTAATGCTCTTCCGTTCGCCATTGGGTTCCATGTACTGCCTACTCCCTTCAGTTTCCAATATATACAGCGGGAAAAATTATGTAGGATACTGCATTATGTTTCCCTATAAAACACAGGAGGAGGAGGTTTGCAAGGCGAAATGTTCAATTATACTAAGAATGTGTAATGACCCTGACCTTTAGGCGCTATGAAGGACAATAAGTATCCTGCAATTGAGTACTAGGGGAGCTGACAGGTCACTGCTGTCACCAACTATTTAATGAGCTGGAGCCTCTTGGATCATCATCTGCTGACACATGGACCTGGAACGGAAATCATGACCCAAAAATGTCTCCAAGATGGAAATATCCATACATCAAGTGGCCAGCTGTTAGGAAATATCCATACAGGGAACACACCATAAGTAGGAGGCGATGGATGTCTGAACAGTTGCCAAGAGCCTTTGACAGTTTAGTTGATGATGCAGTTCTAAAACTAAACACTAAATGTTTGTAGACCGAACCCCTTATTTCAGCTTAGCCGTTGCATAGGGGGTCTCCAGCCTATCCCCTAAAGACCAAGAATGTGAGGGATTGCCACGTTCTTTAGGAGATAAGCTTCTACCAGAGATATTCCTCTGTTCCCATTGAGAACACACGCATGCTTGGCCATGTCCAGTGTATAGTGTCACCAGAGGACCACGTGCAAATAACAAAAACAGGAAAACTTCTAGTTGTTTTTCAGATTCTTTTTTTATTGAAATGTTTCCATCATCATCAGCGAGTCAATTCTTTCGGCTCCTATTTAAAGCAGCAGAGGTCAACATGAGGGTACAATGCGCGGCACATCAGACATCCACAAGCCTCATGAAGGTTTTCTGTGTAGTCTTCACTAAAGTGCACGACCCCGATGTGTCACATCTAATGCAGTGAACGGAGCCCTTTCATCATCACTAAACAACACGTCCTTTCAGCATCTGAAAAAAGCTAAAAAAAAAGGCAGAGATACAAAATGCAGACAGAAGGGAAAAAAAACCCCAAAAACATAACACAGAAGGGCAGTGATGACGTCCGTCATACAGCGACCATTAGCTCCGAGATGCTGTAATCCATGACTCTATAATGCCCTGGTTCATAATCCCAGTGATTCAGCCTCAGGGATGGGGTCTGGCAATGCCTCAGCCTCATTTTTGTGGTTAGAAGATGTGTGCTCTTCACCAAATATGGATCTGCATGTGCTCAGGGTTAAAATGGTATGACAGAAGCCAAAAACAGATCCGTCTCTTTACATATACAGCGCCCCTCTTGTTTGCAGGTTGTTCGTGTTATTACAACTTGGCTGCATTCATGTAAAAAGAGCAGAGCTATAAAACCCTTGGCAAGAGTGGGGTCATTTCTATTCCATAAGCCACAATCACATGAGCTGCTTTCTTGGGGTGTATTCACACAGTCATAGTATTGTACAATGCATACAGTGACATGGTCACCAGCAGGTCCCCCAGGTACACCATTCTAATGGACGCTTTTAGTTGCCTTCTGGTATAAGGTGGTACATAAAAGATACAGCAGACCCTCCCCCTACAATGCTGTGTGAATACAGCTCCAGATACAAAATGTTTCTAAATGAGACGAGAGACAGAACACACAGTAACTTATGATATTGGTACAAATTATCCTTCCAGTATAAAAAGTGGAGCGGGGCTGAGCAGTGCTCATTATGGAAGACACCCAGCCAGAAGCTATGACACTGGGGGGTGGGGAGCGTGATTTGGATAGAGATATAGATATGTAGAGTGGATTATAATCGGTGCAGTTTTTCGCCCAGGAACTCTTCTACGCTGTCTGTGTTCCATCTGGTGATGCTGAGTTCTTCACAGATGTTCCCATTGTCGTCCAGAAGCTTCAGTATAGGATCGGAGCCGCGCACATACTGGAAGAGGAGCAGAGCATCGCAGGTTACACATCATACAATGGAGCGAGGCATAGAAGTACTCCCCCCCCCCCCCCTCCTGATATAGGATCACATGATAGAAACCAGACGACCGATGCTACCTGCACATGGCAGTCACTGGCTTCACCATGATCAAACTAGCAGAAATAGTCAGGACTACTCCAACCCCTTTACACAAAAGCCAAATGTAACGGGATTTTTGGAGGCACAGACTTTACATAGACCCTGTATTATTTATTATCTAATAATAGTAAATTCAAACATCCTTCATTAAGGTAGGTAGGTTGCTGTCACACGTGCCACTAGCTCTGGGTTTACAAACACCACACTAGTGCAGGGCGCAGGCCCCGGCTGCATGTTCCTTACCAGTGAAACACATGCGGTAGGTAACCAATCACATGAGTTTCATGTATCACATGAGTTTCATGTATCTATGCAATCGGTCCGGGCATGTTCCTGTGCACTAGTGTTACTTTGCGGTGACTTTATTCTGCTCTCTCCTGCAGTGAGGTCTTCAGAGACATAAGGAGAACAATGATGAACTCTCTCCATACAAAGAGAATATTTCCCATGAGGAGATGACACTATCCAGGGACTGTAAAGCGTCCAAGACGATTTATTAGGCTGTTTCATCTCTCAGATGTCAGTGGATACAGGACAGAAAGGACATTTACACCAACTGCTTAAATAAGGAGGAAATTTGGTCCCAAAAAGACATTTCTTAATTTAAAGTGAAACTAAAAAAACTTTTATAAATGAAAAGTTCTGATGACACTTAAAAGGGGGGAGGGGGTTACTTCTGGTATAACCACCTTTCACAACAAGGGACGGATGTCCCCCCCTACTTGAATGGAGCGGAGGAGTCTTGTGGCAATGCTTGGCTGTGTACTGTGTACAGTGGTTCCATAAAGCTGAATGCATAAGTGTGACCAGCGCAACGACTAGTTGTGTTTAGGATTTTAGAGGAGTTAACCCATGAAGAGCTGACAGTCTGCACAGATTCCTACCTTGATCTGCAGACCCCGGAAAAGCTTGGGCTTGTCACTCCTGACGAAAGCTGGGAACATAACATGTGCAGCGTTAGAAGACATCACAGTGTCCAGGGTGTTATTCCAGTGCATAACAAATGGATGGCAACCATTACACCTAATATGCTTCGTTTTTTGGCACGTCTATCAAGAAGTCTGGGGACCACCATGTTAATATGAAGGTCTGTCTCATGCACACAAGTCCTATATAGAGGAAGAGATTCTGTGCTCAGGGATGTGGTTACAGATCTGTAGCTCAAAGGTCTCTATATTAGATATCAAGCGATTGTTCAGAAAAACTTTATAATAATAATAATAATAATAATAATAATAATAATAATAATTCTTTATATAGCGCACACAGATTACGCAGCGCTGCACAAAGCATGTTAAATCGGTCCCTGTCCCCAACGGGGCTCACAATCTAAACAGCCTAACAGTATGTTTTTGGAGTGTGGGAGGAAACCGGAGTACCCGGAGGAAACCCACGCAAACACAGAGAGAACATACAAACTCTTTGCAGATGTTGACCTGGGTGGGATTTGAACACAGGACTCCAGTGCTGCAAGGCAGAAGTGCTACTCACTAAGCCACCATGCTTTGCATCAGAAATACAAGTGAACAGTGAGGGAACGGCTGCTGTGTTAAGAAGGTGCAGGAGCTAAGCAGCCAGCTTCTATCTCACCCCAAGTGCTTCATTCACATCAGTGCTGCTCAGTGGGCCTGTGCAATGTCCTATACTATCCTGTGTGCATAGTACTGTGTATAGGGGGCATCTAATCTCCAGTTACCATCTCTGAGACGGAGACTGTACTGGACCTGCTAAAAATGCTGTAGATAAGAGAAATTTCGGATATAAGGTCAATCCTCATACACACACGGTTCTATTGATTCATGCAAAGTGATCTGAAGGGTTAGGTTTGCTTTAAGGCTGAATATCCCATCAATGGATCAGACTGTAGTTCACATCAAAAACCTGTAATCCTTTTATAGCACATCGCTAACAATTATCAAACTGTCTACTATTTTGGCATCTGTGGGGTTACTGTGGCCTCCCTTTCATTACCATTCAGTCCAATAAAAAAAAAAGTGCACTCTTGGATTTATTAAAATTATTTTCAGCTCATTACCTACATAAATGGGTGTAAACCCTTTTTGGCCCTGGATAGGCAAGGGAATTACATTTGCAAAAGGGTTAAAAAATATATATATTATAGACCCATCTAAGTCCTTATTTTAGAAATCCAGATGAGTGACAATATCCAGCAATTACCCATAATGCTGCACCCTGCATCCCTCCCCACAGAAGCCAGGGCTCCTTTGTTTTAGGGTCTACACGCAGCAGAGATTTTACTACCACTTGCAGCCTCTTTGTGATGGATTTAACTCTTCGTGATCATCCGAGGAACATGAGGACAGCTGAGGCGTCCCTTCCATCTAATGTGAGAAGCAGGAGAATGATGGCGCAGGGAGGCGGCAGAAGAGACTGCACCAAGTCCTCCCAGCAATAGACGACACATCCTCAAAATTTACAATATGGAAATCCACAAAATAATACATCTCTCCAACTCTGCATACGGCGGCTCCGATAATTGATAATGGGACGAAAGGGGGGCGGGCAGATGTGACAGTGCTGAGCTCACTCACAAAATTTAGGAAGGCCCTGATAATACTACAACCTCCGAATCCTTCCCTGCTGCCAGGCAACCGGCAGCCAATATATGAGCTACAGACGTTCTGTGCACTGACATTTCTGGAAAATATAAGGTTTTGGCTTCCGAGGACACTAAATCTTAATGTACCTCATCAGGCAGATATTTACTACCCGATATTAGAAAGAGCTAGAAGCCTGGCAGCAAACACTGCAGAGGCTGCCAGTACATAAATAGTAGCGGAGACTTACCCTGGACTTGAGGGAACCTCCCCAATTTTCATCCACAGACCTCAAGAATGGCCCCTGCGTACATCTACAGACACGGAAGGAAAGGGTTAATGCTGTAATATGTAAAGCACCTACTTGTAAATTATGTAAGACGTTACATAGTTAATAAACTCTACCAACATTCCCAGTACAGCCATCTGTCCTTCCACTACAATAGCAAATCTTTATGTCCATATTTTAACTTTTTGAAGGCTTCTAAAAGAGGCTCTAGGCCAGTGATGGCGAACCTTTTAGCGGCCAAGTGCCCAAACTGCAACCCAAAACCCCCATATTTATTGTGAGGTGCCGACCAAAAATTAAAGCAGTAACTTATTGTTCCCTGTTCTTCAACAACTTTCAATCATATTGGCCTCCTGAGGACAAGATGGATTTGCATTACATTAGCTTCTTTCCAGTGTCCCTCTGTAGATCTGTAGGGGCCAGCAGAAGGTCCTCCAAAGATAATTAGATCCTGTCTACACCTTCTCCCTCTTCCTACAGTCCCAAGTAGTGAAATACTGTAAGTATCACTTTAATATATGACTGAAAGCAGAATCTTTTAAGTTGCTTGGAACCGGAGGAAGAATTTTTGAGTCCTGTCGGGTGTGCTGGAGCGATGGCCGGGTGCCCACAGAAAGGGCTCCGAGTGCCGCCTCTGGCACCCGTGCCATAGGTTCACCACCACTGCTCTAGGCTGCTGTCCACACAGCCTGACCTTATGGAGGTGCCCTGATGGAACATGGTATATCACAGGAGCAGAGTACCAGGAATACTCTTGTGAAATTTCCATCCCCTAGATTAGGTTGTAAAGCACATAGACACGTTTATAATATTCACACTATATACAAGAATCTCAGGATTGTGGTGCTGTGAGATTCTTATATTTTATAGGATACCAAAAGCATGTTTCTAGGGGCTCCTGAAGGGACGCTCCTCCTGCAGCCACTAAATGTTTTTATAGGTAAACATGTGTAGGAAAGCCAAGATTTCACATAAAAGAAGGAATTCTAGAAATAGTCCCTTTAAGTCAGGTCTAAAAGGTGACGCGTCTCTGCTGCCCGGACACACGTGAATATATAAGGGAAGAGGAGCGCCGAAGGGCTAGTTTTTTCCCCAGGGGAATTTCATTTGTCGATAGGCTGAGACCAATGCATTTTGCACTCTAAGCTTATACTCGAGTCAATATTGTTGCTCAGTTTTTTGGATAAAATTGGGTACCTCTGCTTATATTCAGGTATATACAGTAGGTATTGGGTAGACCCAAGTATATTAATCTGGCCCTTTAAACCATTCCAAATTCTCATGTGGCCCCATGGGAAAATTAATTGCCCATCGCTGGCTAAGTGGATTATCTCCGGCCATACATATGCCATTGGATTTCTTCGGTCCAGTCCTGTAGTATTGTGCAGACAGGAAGACACTTGAGCTGTGGAGTCTGCGCTGTATAGAGCTCGCTGCGTACACAAAAACCATCACCCAGAGTGAGGAGAACAACACTACGGAAAAGCTGGAACCAAAACTCGGAAATCTAGTGAGACCCAATGTCAAGCGGATGCATTATACACAGCAGCCGGCCAGGTCACAGGGCCAGACACAGGACAGCTCTGTCTCCACTGTGCATGCACGAGATCCAGAGGAATCCCACATTGTGCACATGGGATGGATCTGAGGACTCTATGAAAGGAGGATATTCATGAGGCCGGCAGCTGCAGTATCAGACTGGGAAACAAGTCAATCACAGTCACCAAGTCTGCTCAACATTCACCAGAAATTGGCATCAATCCGCACAAAACTTCTTCCGCGCCTATGTTGTACTGTTATTCAGGTCGTCACCGACCACACATGGTACCATGCCAAGAATATCTACCTGGCAACAATAAGGAAGCAACTTACACACATGAAATTGCTAATTTGTCAAACCTATAACCCAGTATCCTTATTTATGGTACCCATGCACTGCACCCACAAACGCCTCCTCATACAATGCATCTCCACTGCATCCAATTCCTGTAATTTGGGAGGCATCTGTGCAATGGAAGCCACTAGGGTTGCATCATACCTCATTTTGACGAGTGATGGCGATACCCAGAAAGTATGCAATACCAATCACGTACTTTCCAAGAAAAAAAAAAAAGTACGTATTATCCGAATGTTGTAGGGGTGTCTGTCATCTGGGCTCGTACTTGCATTTAGAGATCGCATGCAAACTATATATAACTGCATACTTTATATACTCGAGTATAAGCCAACCGCAGTAAGCCGAGGCCCCTTATTTCCCACAACAACTGGGTAAACCTATTTACTGAGTATAAGCCGAGGGTGTAAAATGCATGGTCCGACAGCCCCTAATGACCCCACCAGGTATAAGCCGCAGCACCATGCCGCCCATTTATGCAGATCGAGACCTCACCGTCCCTGTTTGTGCAGGCCGGCTCCCGCCACCATTCAATAACATCGGCTCCCCCGTCCGGGGTGCAGCCAGCTTGACGGCACCACCCACAATACCATTGAGCAGATTATTCGCACAGAAGACCTGCGGGAACGCCAGAAAGTGAGTTTTGATGTTTTTTGACTCCAGTATAAGCGAGTGAGTTTTTTCAGTACATTTTTTGGTACTGAAAAACTCAGCTTATACGGTATGTGTTCTTGTAAAGGTTGCTGTTATGTTAATATAAAAATACTAAACTAAAAGTATAATTTAGGCCTCATGTAGACGGGTGCTTTTTGATGTCTTGTGCTGCTTTTTTTTTTTTGTGCGGGTGGCAAACGGACCCCCTGTTTCCTAGGAGTCTGTTCATACTGTCCATTTTTTTCACGGTTGTGCAGACGCGTGGAGAAAAAAAAAAAAAATATATCAGCATGCCTCATTTTGCCTCGCATTGGACACGTACATCCATAGAAGTCAATGGATCCCAAAAAAATTGGGCGCACATGCATCATCCATATACAGAGTGGTTTTTCCTCAAATGTTGCAACCAGATTGGGCAGGCAAAAAGTAGGTAAGAAACCAGCATTAGGTGTACGGATACAATATGGACTCACACCGACTCACTCTCCGATTTTTTGGCAGATGAGCAAGGGAAACGCCGTCGAAGAGCTCCATATTTTTTGTGTCTTGTACATTTTTTATTTATTTTTATCACATATAATAAATTAATACTAATAACCCTCCATAGTAAAATAATCATCCCCATAATAATCATTATTAAGATCCCAATACTAATAATCATAATTTCACATAATCAAATAAATCTCCATAATAATAATCACTCAATAATAAGATCCCTCTCTATATAGCAGTGCATGGAGCCTTGTCACAGTGTAAAGTGAAGCCTTAGTTACATAAAAGAGCTCTATAGACAACCACTAACCCCATAGCCTAGCTAGTGGGAGTAGAAAGGCTCTGTCCGTTGTAGTCTCTAAGGCACGTAGGAGTTGTGATGTTATTAATAAAAATTAATAAACATTTTTTAAAAAGGTCTTACTAACAAAGCCCAGATAGGCTGGGGTCGCCGGCGTCAGCCACAGTCTCGTGGGGATAGTGGGGGCGTCATATCGTCAATAGCATTATATACGTCTATGAGTTATCTTAATTGCTTGAAATTTCACACTCTTCGTCTGCTACAAAATCTCAAAATTGTAAGAGGGCATTATAAACCTTCTGTAAAGTTAGTGCAACCTCACACCGTCTATAAACCACTGGATACCGTATATACCTCAGTATAAGCCGAGACACCCCTATGTTAGCACAAACCTTGGAAACCGATATTGACTCGGTGAGCCAAGGATGGTAAAATGCGTGGTCACAGACACACCCCACCCCCCCCCACCCCCCCCCCCCCGGCAGGCGATAGTAAGACGTCACCCAGCTGCTGATGTCATACTAGACGCCGCCTGGGGGAGAAAGCATTGCGGCGCACGCAGAAGAAGTAGAACGCGTGCCAGAAGCCAAAGACAGCCGCGCGGACATCGGGGCCACCGGGAGAGAAAGGTGATGGTATTAAGTTTATTATTTTTACTTGTACTCGTGTTTGCATTGACCTTGTGTATAAGCGGGGAGACATTTTCAGCACATTTTTTTTTGCTTGAAAACTCGGCTTTACACGATCATATACAAACAGGCATGTACATTGATATACACTATTTGATAAATCTGGTACTCTCAGCTCAATGGAGAACGTTCAAATCTAAGAAATGGGAACAGCATATCTGCTTCAGACGTACTACTTGCTTGCACCAGAATCCTGCCAATCGGAGTGTTAAAAGTACACCATCCACTATTGTAAGCCACATCCCTTCCTGTAAGTCAAGGGCACTGATCGATGGAAGGTGGTCCCTAACCACATCTCTATGGCAATACTAATCACATGTGGCACTGCGTAGGACATTCTTTAAAAAATTTATGGCAGGAACTGCACTTTAGCGTTTTTAATAACATATTTTAGTAAGTCCACGAGATACGAACCGCCAGTTGTTCCCAGAGCAGGACATAAAGGTCCAAACATCACCTATCACTGCCCAAAACGGAAGTGACAGAACACAGGAACCCCCATACGAGTTTCTTCTTTATTCAATCCAAATCTGCCCCTTCATAGTTTGACACTCCCCCTGATAAGCGCCATAGCGAACCGTGTCGGGGCATACGGTGTGTGATCCCTTCTTTGTCTATGGTATTTTGTCTCCTTTCCGTTATGACCATACAGTTCTCTACTGAATGTTTTACATGTATTTTTTTATTACCCTCCAGGTTTAGCTTTATAATTGTTAATCGAGTACTAAATATAGCTCCTACTCTCTTCCTGGCTTATATGTGCAGTACTAGGATACACACATTTTAATTGATGTGGTGGTCCATCAACTGTGTTCTGTATGAACTGATTTTTTAGCTGTGCATCAATAAAGATTCTACATGGTTCTATACCATTGTGATTTATAAGCTTTTTTTTCTATCCAAGTTTTCGGCGCCATATCTTCATACTGAACGTACATTTAGTCTATGTGCCCAGTTTTTGTCACTGTTTGCAAAGCTTTTTAATATGTGTGGGCCGCTTGCTAACAACCTCACACAAGTAACTTTTAATTGTATTTATACAGTTTCACTGAGCACGACCATTCTTATAAAAAAGACTTATTGAAGTACAGTCATGTAGGAGGAGCTGCAGTACACAGTCAAGATATCGAGTCCTGCCTCCTGCTGACACTGCTAACCAGGCTAAAGAGAATTTCTGTACGGAATGGGTGTCACAGATCACTTCGACTTCCCATTTCAAGCACGCCGATGTCTTACTCATCAACCATCACCATTACTTCCTGGTGGATGTGTTAATGATACACGAAGAGACCAGTCAAATGACAACACCTCTCTATGTGTGCCAGACAGCGTCACTGCAGCAGCTTTCCTAACACGGACCTAGGTAATAAGTACATAGCGCTGTATAGGTTGTGAGTTTGAACTAGTTACGGCAGAAAGACGGTCCCCCTCAGTACGAGTTTCTCACTGCAACATTCTGCGCCGAGCCATAACGCAGTCAAGACCTGTCCTAAAGACAGAGTGGAGGGGCACGGGCAGATAATAATGATCCAGACTCGAACCCTCACGCGTCAGGAATGTTCACAAGTCACCTTGACAAATACGGATATTGTATATTTTATTTTTTTAAACATTGCAGCATGAAAGGATCAAAGAGTCCGGTGGACTAGCAGTCAAAATAAGGTATGGCGACTCTTGGTTCTCTCACCCTTTTTAAAGACCTTAGGAGACGCATTAGTTGCACATGTTAGCCACATCGCTGCTAGTCTCTTCTTTCTTGCACACATGGCTCAGAGCATGGAGCTTTTTAACAGCATCTCTTGACAATGTTACTATAACAGTTGCTTCAGACACTCCAGAAGCTCTAAAGTCTGTAAAGACAAGATACAAAAGGGCACACCAGGGCCTACACGAGCAAAGTAGAACATGCAAAACACAAGACATTCAATGTTAAGTGTGAGAGCACTGTGTCAAAGGTAGAGCACGAAATGACCAAGATACCATAGTGTGTACTGGTACTTCCTATAGGGGAGAGAAGGAAAGGAGCAAATAGGATCACTACTATGCATAATTCAAGGTTGATTATTGGATAAGTTTATTACGCATGGAGGGAGTATAACATGAGAGTATGGAACACTTTGGGTGTGGGGGCTTGGTGAACAAGAGAAGTCATGAGTAGCAGTAGGGGTCTGGTCACACATGTGCACATTGTGTGTGAAGGGGACAAAGCAAATTGCATGTCCACTAGGTGATGACCCGATCGGCCTGATGGTAGGAACATGCATGTATCGCCATGGATGTGAATGGATGGGGTAATGGTGTGCCACCGATATGAAAAAGTAAACTCCGGCGCCGGATGCCCTTGTGTTGCTGTTAGATATTTATATCCACAGAAACGCACAACGCACCTACGTGTAAGACCCGAACTACAACAACATGCAGGTAACTCGAGAACGAGAAGCAAGACTCGCACATAAGTCCACAATCGGGAAGAAAGTGTTTACAAAGAAGCTACACCTCCCAGATACACAACGTGACAAGGGGTCTTATTGCAACTTCTTCATTGAGCCTAACATTGAACCTTCTTTCATGCGCCGAATCTAAGTGGGCTCTCCCCTCCTGCATTGCGGCCACTTGGGCTGCGTGGACAAACTCAGAGCTATACTGCAAATAATCTTGGGGCAGGGAGATGCTAGTGGTAAAGAGCTAGGAGCTTGGGACCCCTCGGTGCACAGGACGCGTTCATAGAGAAAACACGTCTCCCAGCTTGGGGCTTTCCTTGCGCTGGGAGACGCCGTGACATTTGAATCTGAATAATGATATTTTGTAAGCGCATTTTGTGTGGAAAACTTGATGCGGCCCAGCCTTACCCAGAATCTACCTCCAACGGCCCCCAGGTAAATTGAGTTTGAGACCCCTGACCTAGAGTGAGGAGAACAACACTACGGAAAAGCTGGAACCAAAACACGGAAATCTAGTGAGACCCAATGTCAAGCGGATGCATTATACACAACAGCCGGCCAGGTCACAGGGCCAGACACAGGACAGCTCTGTCTCCATTGTGCATGCACGAGATCCAGAGGAATCCCATATTCTGCACATGGGATGGATCTGTGGACTCCATGAAAGGAGGATATTCATGAGGCCGGCAGCTGCAGTATCAGACTGGGAAACAAGTCAATCACAGTCACCGAAATTGGCAGCAAGTTGCACAAATTCTTATCCGAGCCGATGTTGTAATGTGTAGTCAGTCGTCACACCACAGCATTGTACCAGCCAAGGAATCTACCTGCACAATATAGGAAGCAACTTACACACATGAAATGCTAATATGTCCTACTCCAGATCCTTATTTTGGTAACCCCTGCACTGCACCCCCGTCTCGTTGTGCAGCCAGCTGACTGCCGACACACACACACACACACAATACCATTGGAGCGGATGGATCGCACAGAAGACCTGCGGGGAACGCCAGAAAGGTGAGTTTTGATGTTTTTTGACTCCAGTATAAGCAGAGTGAGTTTTTCAGTACATTTTTTGTACTGAAAAACTCAGCTTATACGGTGTGCGTTGTAAAGGTTGTCCTGTTAATGTTAATATAAAATACTAAACTAAATAGTATAATTTAGGCCTCATGTAGACGGGTGCTTTTGATGTCTGTGTGCTCTTTTTTTTTTTTGCGGGTGGCAAACGGACCCACTGTTTCCTATGGGTCTGTTCATCTGTCCATTTTTTCACGGTTGTGCAGACAGTGAGAAAAAAAAAAAAAAAAATATATATCACTATGCGTCATTTTGCCTCGCATGTGGACAACGTACATCTATAGAAGTCAATGGATCCGCAAAAAAATTTAGGCGGCACATGCATAACATCCATATACGGAGTGTTTTTCCTCAAATGTTGCAACCAGATGGGCAGGGCAAGAAGTAGGTTAGAAACAGATGGCGTACGGATACAATATGGACTGGTCACAGACTTCACGTCTGCATTTTTTTTTTGCAGATGAGCAGAGGAAACGCCGTCTGAATGAGTGCTCATTTTTTGTCTTGTACATTTTAATTCAACATAACTGTATTATATACCCAAAATATTATAAATCTCAATAATCATAATAACCTCCATAGTAAAAATAATCATCCCCATAATAATCATTATTAATCTCATTATTATCAATAATTCCAATACTAATAATCATAATAATCTCCATAGTAATAAAAAATAACCATCTCCATAATAATAATCTCAATAATAAGATCCCTCTCTATATAGCAGTGCATGGAGCCTGTGTCACAGTGTAATAGTGAAGCTCTTAGTTACATAAAATGCTCCTATAGACAACCACTAACCCCATAGTCTCTGTCCTGTATCTCTATAGCAGGTGGAGTGTGGAGGTTGTGGGTTCAAATCATGGACTGGGCAAAAAATTATTTAAAAGAGGACCTGTCAAAAAGGCTACAACGGATGTAGCAGTGTTACACCCTCCAATAACGCGAGCAGACATGCCGCACTGTACAATAGCGCTCAAAGCGGTCCTGTGTATTCATGAGGAGGCTGTGACTGCCGCAAGAAGCTCCGCAGTCACTGCCGGCTTATGGAGTGGCTGGGGCGATCCGGGGAAGAGGCAGCGCTGACATCACAGTTGTGCCGTTGTGGACCTGACGAGGACACAGAGATAGAAGAGGAGCTGCCCGGGCCGTCGGAATGGTGACTACTCCGTTTATTTTTTTTTATATAACGGAGTATAAGCCGAGTGGGGAATTTTCAGCACAAACATTGTGCTGAAAAACTTGCTTATACTCGAGTATATACGGTAAATCCCCCCCCCTCCACACACACATATAAATTAATAAAAACATTTTTTAAAAAAAGGTCCTTAACTAACAAAGCACGAGGAGGCTGGGGTCGTCGGCATCAGCCACAGTCTAGTTTGGTGGACAGTGGGGCTTCATAGCGTCTAATAGCATTAAAATGGAGGTGAACAGATAGTCACCGCGGGGCCAGCAACACCCTCCAGTATAGAGTTTCTTCTATTCAAATCCAAATGCTGCCCCTTCAGTAGTTTGACACTCCCCTTGATAAAGCGTCATAGTGAAACATGTGTCGGGGTATACGGTGTGTGATCCCTTCTTTGCTATGGTATTTTAATCTCCTTTCCGTTATGACCATACAGTTCTCTACTGAATGTTTTACATGCGATTTTTCTATTACCCTCCAGGTTTATGATTTATAATTGAATATCGGAGTACTAATATATCCATCTATCTCCTACTTCCTGGCTTATATGTGCAGTAGTGGATACACACATTTTTAATTGACTGTGGTCCATCAACTGTTGTTCCGTATGAATTAGTTTTTAATCTGTGCATCAATAAAGATTTACATGGTTCTATACCTTGTGATTTATAAGCTTTTTTTCTTGATCAAGTTTTCGTGCCATCTCATTCATACTGAACGTACATTTAGTGTATTGTGCCCAGTTTTGTCATTTTTGTACACCCTTCAGGAGTTTTCTGCAAAAGCTTTTAAATATGTGTGGCCCTTCGCATACAAACCTCACACAGTACCTTTTAGATGTATTTCTACATGTTTCACTGATGCTATCATTCTTCTAAAAAAAGACTTATTGGTGTCCTTTCCAATCATGTAGGAGGGAGCTGCAGTACACAGTCAAGATATCCTGCCCTCCTAACTGACACTGCTAACCAGGCTGAAGAGAATTTCTGAGAGAGGGGTGAGGAGCAAATTTGATTCCTCTTCAAACACCTGATGTCACTTTCAGCCTCTACTTTCTGGGGGAGTGGTTAATGATGCAGAAGAGCCAAGTCACAGACAACCTCTCTCTAGGTTCCAGCAAGTCACGGCAGCATTTCCTACCCCTGGTAATAAGTAAATAGAGCTGTATATGTTTGTAGTTGAATACTGGCAGACTGTCCCCAAGTACTAGTTTCATAGCTGCAGCCTAGCCATAGCAGTAAGACCTGTCAATCAGGAACAGAGAGGGAGGGCAGTGCAGAGAATAAATATGCAAGACTCACCTCAGGAAAGTTGCACAAGTTTACAAATTGATTTTTTTTTTTTTTTAACATTGCAGCCATGGAAAGGAATCATTTAGGGTGCAGTCACACGGTGCGTTCTTGGTGCGCTTTTAAAGACGCATGGATTTTTGCATGTTTACCATGCTTCTGTCTAGTTTAAGCAGCTCTGAAAATGTTAGTACAGCTGCTTACACTTCCAGAAGTAAAGAAAAACAGATTCAAACCAGCCAAATGCAAGGAGAACATGGCAAAACACATGCATTTTAAGTGTGTTTAAAAAGGCACCAAGAACGCACCGTGTGACTGCACCCTTAGGGATAAGGGCAATGGTTTTAAATTAGTTTTTTTTAATGAAGTATTTAAGCTGAAGTGCATTTGGATTGGGGCTGTGAAAGAAATAGCAAGAGGGTCTGGTCACACATGGCAATTGTGTATACAAATGCAATGCATGCCCCTGGTGATGGACCTCGGCCTGATTGCATACATGTAGCCATGGAAATGAATGCCACCTCCGGACGCTTGTGTTGCGTTTGTAAACAACGCAAACGCCACGTGTAACCACTACCAACAAAATCGTTATACGAGAGCAAGACGCACAAAGTCCAGAAAATTTACAAGAAGGTCTAAAACCTTCCTTATACATACGTGACAGGGGGTCTTTTGGATTGAGCACATTGACTTTTATCATGCCCTGAATCTAAGTGGCTCATACCCCTCCATGCATTGGCAGCACTTGGCTGCTTGAGAAAATAGAGTATGAATGGATGGGAAGAGTGGGGCAGAAAACATTCCATTGGACTAGTGAGAACTTATCCAATTGCTACTGGAAACCCTGGTCAGGTTATACAGAATGAGCGCAGTGCTAAGGGCTGGACTCCTTGAATCATAATGAAATCTGATGAAAAGAGTTCTTGCATCATATTTCAAGGAGTTCAGTCCTTGGAATCTGGGAGCAGATAGTCAACAGATTTTGAGGTGTATTTTTCTGAAGTTGATGAAACCGTGGGTTATAACTTACTTTTCTTGATTCCAAGTGTGCCTCTTCCTGGCAGCACTGTCTGCAGAAGGGCTCAATTGGATTCAGCCCAAACTGTCCAAGCTGGTCACACGAACTGCACAATAAGTTACTGGAAAAGCCGACATCCCTGCATGCTTCTGAGGACAGCTCAGCTCCATATGTGGATATCTGAAAGAGATGAAATCATTAATATAATACACAGAAAGACAAAATAGTTGGGTGTGAAGAAGCCTATTAAATATTTTAATAGAAGATGCACACAAACACCTTTGAAGATCCCCACTTTCTAAACGATCTCCTTTGTGGGCTGACTAAAGGATCAGCCCTAAAAATGGCATTACATTCATTACATGCACCTACCTTGCTGGTAGGTTTGCTTTAAAGGAAACCTACCACTTGACCCCGGCCGAAATGACCTCCTCACACCATCCTCTGGGCTCTTTACCACTGACCCCAGGACTACTGTTGTTAGATAAAAAACGATAGTTTAGGCAAAAAAATGTTTTTATATCTATAGAAATTGGCTTGGCGCTTACTTATGTCACCAGGCAATTCTGCACACACAATATTTTAAGTTATGCCCGCCCCTGTTCATTGTGTTCCTCCTCCTTGACTAGAGGCGGTGACGTCACTCGCCCTGCACTTCTCGCGCATGGTGCAGTCAGTGAATGCGCACAGCTGCAATCACGCCAATGCGTAGAGAGCGATGAGTTACCTTCCGTCCGAGGAGGAGGAACACAATGAACATGGGGCAGGCATAATTTTGGCTGGCATCAGGTGGTAGGTTTCCTTTAAAGAAAATCCACCATCAAAATCCATCATCAAAATCCATCATGATAAACCAGGGACACTTACTCGTAGATCCAGACGCTGTGACTGTAGTAATCCTATTATATTTGTTATCCAGACATCCTTCTAAAATCAACTGTTAAAATTTTGTTAATAAATCTGATGGGCTACCATAGCCCCTCTGATCTGGCTTTACAGGCTGTTATACGGTCTTGCACAGAGGAGTGCAAGCCCTGCCGAGCCTTGAGTCCTTGAGAGATCGTGTTATTGTCTTGATATTTGGCTACTACTGCCGAGGGGGAGGGCTTAAGACGACAAGTCTCCTTGCGTTGGTCATTGGACAAAGAGGCAGTGGATAACTAATATTAAGTAGATTTGCTTTTGTGTTTGTCTCGGGGTTTGGCTTTAGCTTTGTGGCTTTAAAAGTAGAAAGAGGAAATCTCTTTCTGGAACTTGTGCACATTTATGCAACCAAAACGACGTAGGGTCAGCTCCACCTTGTCGTTGCCTTTGTTATAGAATTGAGGTTGAAGAGGCTGCATTCAGATACACATCTTTTAACCTTTTATCTCCAGCTTCTTGCACCCTTTGGTTGGCCTCACTCCACTCTTTCTGCTGTAATAATAATAATTTGTCCCCGAAAAGGGGGAAAAGATGTCTCCAACCATTTTGACACAGACGTACTACATAAAATAAAGACATAAAAATAAAACCCGAGACATAAAACTGCTAATCACTCCAACCTGTACAATACCCTATACCAGTGTTGGCGACCTATGGCACTGGTGCCAGAGGTGGACTCAGAGCCCTTTCTTGGGCACTCAGGCCATCACCAGAGATGACTCCAGTATCTTCCTGCAGTCCCAGACAGGACTTGCTGGCACAGAGTATTTAAAGTGACAGCTTACCTGGGATATTTTCTGCTTTATTGGTGTCCTCAGGTTGCGGTATCAATGAAACTGTAACAGAGAAGGGATGTATAAATCACAAATTAAATTCCCTTGTTGGCATTTCCGATAAATAAGCGGGTCTTTGTTGAGTTTGGGCACTCGGCCTCAAAAGTTTTGCCATCATGCCCGATACCTTATATCCAAACCTACACTCCTATGCAAATACAAACAGCCATATCCATGACCACTGATTTACAACTCTTGTAGTAGACCACCTTTTTAAATATTTGAACAATGAGAAGTCAATGTCATAAATGAATTTTTTGATCTATCTGTCCTGAATTCTAATTCTTTTCAGTCTGCCAC
This sequence comes from Engystomops pustulosus, assembly GCA_019512145.1. Taxonomy (NCBI): domain Eukaryota; kingdom Metazoa; phylum Chordata; class Amphibia; order Anura; family Leptodactylidae; genus Engystomops; species Engystomops pustulosus. The sequence goes on along the minus strand of CM033649.1, from coordinate 32,395,046 downwards.
AAAACGCTTCGCTGCGATTGTAGTGATGTCACTGGATGGAGGTCAGTCCATCATGCAGGCATTTTTTTAAGTACACATACAATCCCACTGTTCCATTACGAATCAGTGTTCTCTTTTTTTTTTTTGATAATCTTTACTACTTTGCATGCAGTTTGCATAGATCTTGAGCAGACAAACTGTACTGAGACTTCTCTCTTTTTACCCCCGCTGTTCCTGATTAATTAGTGTCATTAGATTTGGCTCTCTAGTGTCAAATAGGTGGAGCCAGGTTTACTGCTACAGCCCAGGACCACCCATTTGACATAAGTCAATTATCATATTGGGTATTCATAATTATTAGGTGATATCCTGTCAGATGGTTGATACTGGGCTGCAGGAGGCATCCTGGCTTTGTCTGACGGTAGAGATCAGAAAATATTAACATTGGTTAATCAGAATGAGGGGGCTGGAGAGAAAAATTCCAACCGGAATCATTGGACAACACAAGTAGAAGCGCTGGAATGTTAATAAGTAACTGTTTACACTATAGGCTACATTCATACGAACATATACCTGCCAGGCCGTAGCGCGCGGCATATGTCCATGCCATGGAGAGGCGAAAGCTCCCTCCCCGTGTAGGGAGTGGCGCGTATCGCTCCGTGCGCCCTTGCCGGCCTGCGGGGCACGTATTTACGGCTGCAAAGCCTACACGAAGAGTGTGGTGTCCTAATAAACAGTAATGCTTTCTGATTTTGATTAATTTTTCTGGTGCAAAGAACTGGACAATCTTATACTATGCCTGATAGTCACTACCGTGTGCCTGCCCGGCCGTTGTTATGGACAAAGATAGAGCACTTTCTATCTTTTTTTGCGGACAGTGAGCACTATCGAGCCGGCGCCATAGACACCTTGGGGGACTATATGCGCCCGTAAATTTGCGGCCGTATACACGTTGTGCATTAATGTGACCACTTGCTTTTTTTTTCTATATTATTTTTTATTCCACACTCCATGAGGTTGTAAGTAGTCTGATCAGGTAAAATTGCTGACAGGTCCCTTAAAGGTAAATGAGAGGGGTCCCCGAGCTCAGGTGGACTGTGCATCCGTGTAAGTAAATCCCTGTGCAACTATAGGTTCCAGCCTCCATAACCATTTCTCAGCCCGTTGTGTGATTGTGATGAAGAGGGCTGAATTGCTGTGAACATATACACTTTGCTATCTGACCTTTTGAATAAAAAAAGTTAAATTTTCACAGCGGGTCCCTAAATTAGTTTCCATTTTATAATTTGCAGTACAACATATTAATTTATGGCGAGAGCGAGAACGGCTCTGGGTCACACATCTCGTCTCAGAGACAGAACAATGCGCCTTTCCACTTGCATGAATGTGGATAGAGATAGAGGCTGGATGTCCTTGCATGTACACCGCTCTTTATTGCCTCTGGGAATCCGACCATTTCCCACATACATATAATATTCGGTTAGGAGTCTTGTGGCCGCTAATACAAGGTTAACAATCCTCTCGGAGCTGGCCGCCGGCGCCATGGTTTCGCCCTAGGACCACATAAAAGGTTCCAATCCGAGTAGAAAGTGAATTTCCCCGGACACAATTTATAGGTATACTACAAGAGCTGCCATTTCAGTAGCTTTTAACAAAATGAGACCAAGCCGAGGAGAAGTAGAAAATTCCAGACGCAGCGGATTATAAACGCATTAATCAATACGGGCTGTACAAGTGGATAGCTTCCTGTCCAATTCCTTGTCTTTGTACAGTACCATCGCCTATTATAGCACGCGATTTCTAATGCCGCGGACGGAATCAATATGAAGTTAATTGAGAACAAGTTTACATCTGTAACCCTTTACGCGAACCACATTCATCAGGGTGATGGCTTTATAAGTCCTGGGCGGTGCGGGTACATGAACAATGCCATCTCATCCTCTTGAGGTGGCACGATGCAACCAGCAATGACCAACAGTAGGTATCACCACGATGGCCCCGCCACTGCGCGCCCCAATGACGGGTCCTGCCATGGTAGTGACTTACTAGCAACTGGTTATGGGACAGGCGAGGTGGTGAAGGGGAGGAGATTGGCAGAAAAAAAAAAAAAAAATAGATATTTCTTATCAGCGGCTTTAAGGGGTTGTCACTCTAAATAAAAATATAAATATGTGATTAAAAAAGATATACAATGTTCCAATACAATTTCGTATCAATTCCGCATGGTTTTTAGATCTCGACTTGTGGTCATTATATTGGAAGTTCATTGTTACTTCCTGGGGATATAAACCAGTCCATGGTCATGTGTGGTCACACAGGTGCACAGCTCGTTAGTTCTCATGGTCATGTAATGTCACCACAGGGAGCACGGCCGCTATATATCCATGATCATGTGATGTTACACTGGGTCACTGCTGTTAAGTCACAGCTCTGATTACTCTGTGATATAATGAGCGTGCACCGTGGGTGACATCACATTTTTCTATTAGTAGGGATGTAAACAATGAAGACTCCTTAGAATCACAGCAGTAGAGATCTAAAAAAACCATTAGAATTGAGATAATATACTGTATGGAGTTCTTTAAGTTTCATGATACAAACAATAACATTTATTGCTGAAACCGGACAAGCCTTTAAGAGAAGTTCACAGTCACACAGACGTAAACAATCAACATTAAAAAGAAAGGGGGTTCACATCAGCCCAACCCTGCAATGTATAAGGGGTGCCAAGGAGCTGGATGGCATACTGTAATTCAATGTTTATATAGGTGCTCAAGGTACAGCATGTTGAGGTCCATAGTTGAACATTACAATGATAATAAAGTGAAAAAAAAAATATATATTCTGCACATTCCCCTCATTTATTGTAAAAAAAAAACCACAAAATGGTTATCAAAATATTAAGTAAATTGGCAAAATTAATAATGCAGAAAATTACATTTTGAGGAGTCAGAGGGTTTTTAAAATAAAAAAATAACAACTTTCCACACATTCCAGACAAGAACATTTTTCTAATAAGAGATGCATAACATCACGATTGAATACAGAAGAACTTAGAACACATGAGGAAGAACCAGACCTTACCGGGATAGAAAAGAAACGGTTAAATTATTTCAAACTGTTTTATAACATAGGGCTAGATTAGAAATAAAAAACATTTTAAAATCCATCCATTCAAAGGGTTCATAATGGTCTTAAACGTGTTATCCCGTCAATACAAGCCATGTTACTCCATGATCAGTAGTAGTATGCATACAGAGGCAGCTGCCAATCTAACCACTGGACTCCCAAACATAGATAAATCAAGGATGTAAATCAAGAGATAGATTTTTTTTTTTTTTGTTTGGGGGGGGGGGGGGGGGGGAAGTATCAACATGCACCACTTTCCTGATCTATGACAATCTACCACAGATAGGAGACTATGCACAACACTACTCTTCTACAGCTCTATAACATGCTGCCTACTCAGCTCCTTTGTCTATAACATTCTGCCTGCAGATATCACATATGTACAAGTGCTCAGCTCTGTTTTCTATAACATGCTGCTGTAGATAGAAGATGTACAATGTGGCAACCTCCCCCGCCTAACCATGCTGCTTTCAGACAGGAAAGTGTATATAATCGCTCAGCTCCTCCTCCATATACCATGCTGCTGCGAGACAGTACACTGTATATAATCCGTTCAGCTCTCCCCCCCTAACAAACATGCTGTCTGCAGACAGGACATGCATATAATCTGCTTAGCTCCTCCTGCCATATACATGCTGCTTGCAGACAGGACGACATTGCATATAATCTGCGTTAGCTCCTCATGCCATATAAGCTGCTGCGCAGACAGGACATTGTATAAATCTGTTAGCTCCCCTCCATATATAACAGGCTGCCTGCAGGACAGTGACTCACTGAAATAAATCCGCCCAGCTATCCCTCCATATACCATGCTGCCTGCAGATAGGACACGTAAAAATCCGCCCAGCCCTCCCTCATATATACCATGTGCTGCAGACAGGACAGTGCATATAATCTGCTTAGCTCCCTGCCATATACATGCTGTGCAGACAGGACACGGTATATAATCGTCAGCTCCTCCTCCACATAAATGCTCCTGCAGACGGACATTGCAATATAATCCTCAGCTCCTCCCTCCATATACCATGCTGCTGCGACAGGAATTGCCATAATGGTAGCTCCCCTGCCATATACCTGTACTGCAGACAGGAACGGTATATAATCGTCAGCTGCTCCCTCCATATAACATGCTGCTGCAGACAGGACATTGTAAATAATCCGCTCAGCTTCTTCTACTGGGCAAATAAGAAATGTTCGGATTATCAGGTTTGCATTAAAAGAGAGAAATTGTGTCTAATGATATAAATATATCTTTTCATGAAAAACCTAACTGAAGTTATTTTTTACTGAGGTGTCTAAAAATAAGATGATGTTTTGTGTGATCACTGGGTTCAATCTAAAATTGAATTGCTCTGAATCAAAAGCTTTTTTTTTTTTTTTAATCAGAGTTTCACAAGATGATGGAAAGTGTGTACAACATGGACATACAGATCTCTGTGGGTGAACGCTCTGAAGCACATCAAGTATTATGTGAGACCTGTGCAATAACCAGATCCATCTCCTGGGGCGGTGAGACAAGATTCCTGGCCCACATAAGGGCGCCAACCGAAGCCGCCATGAAAAAAGTGCAAGATACAACTTATGATGTATAGAGGCTAGACATCTGAGAGAACATCAACTTCCCGGTAGAGATGATAGAAGCCACCGCAGACATAAAAGGCGGCAATGATGAATTGTCCACTGTTGGTTTACAAAACCCAATTTCCATTACTGTATTTACCCAATTCGGAGTTAATGCAGTGTCTCTGAATGAAGACCTTCTAATTGCAAGATGCAAGTAAGAAGAGGAGGCTACAAATATCTCTTGCACTGGAGGATTTTATTTAGTTCATGATAGAACAAACGTGTGATATTGCTTTATCCTGGGAGCGCTAAGAGAGTAGATACTGGTTCCCTGACAAATAACAGATGTGACCAGACCCATGTAACAAAATGGACAGTTCCATGTAGTCATCCGGTACATACATCATATTCTAGGAAAGCTGAGGGGCAATTAGAGGGGAATTCACATGGCAACAGAGCCAGTGGCGATAAAACTTGAGGCTCAGCCTTGGATTATCAGTATACGGTCACTATGTGAACAAACCCCAATACATCCCCAACTAAAGGACAGTGCCCAGCTTTCCAAGAATCCTGAATGACAAACTGGTTACATAACCCTACAATACATCCAGGCCATTGAACATCTAGAAACAAAAGCTGGGAAAGCTGCACTTTAAGGGTATTCTCGCCTGGGCATTCACATTCATTTGATAAATCTGCCATATATAAACATCTTCAATTGATGTTATTAAAAAAAAGTTCCGTGTGTGAAGATATTTCTCATAAATGTAGTCATTCGTCCATTGAAACAGATGGCTTCCCGGATACGGCCACGTGCTGGAGGGATTGCACAAAGAAACAAATTGTTTTGTATATGAAATGTCCGGGATTTACTACATGACCCACAGCTGTCCTGTGGTAATGATTGCTGAATTTAGGAGGTCAGACAAGACTCAATAGCTCTCATGTTGGCCACCACTGCCAGAGTGTGACGTGGTCGTAACCGAGGAAGCCATCTCGTTTTTCTAAGGGACAGAATGAACTACATTTATGAGAAATTATCTTCACACAGGAACATTTTTTTTAATAACATCCATGAAGGAATGTTTATAAATGGCAGAATAGTGAAACTGAAGTGAATGCCCAGGCGAGAATACCCCTTTAAGTCTCATCAGCCAAATTTTCTTGTTATAGAATTGTTAGCTGGGTGACATAAGGAATGAAGAGGTAACACAGACTTATTATTAGATAACATGGCACCCGGGGATTTTAATGACAGCAAGTCAACCAATCTGATAGTGACCAATACATCAGATACACATGCATCAATCCTGGGAACCTGTGACTACACACCGTAGAGATGAGATCCTATATAAAATGTATATAAATATACCACATTAAGGTGACAGTTATAAAAATCATAGTACAATCTGTAAGAGCACACCATCCAATACTGACTAGTGACATCACACCATGATGACATGTTGATCGATGACATCAGAGTACATTTATCAGGCAAATCCATCACCCTGAGAAATTGTGACAGAGATGAATTGCTGACATTACTAATTATAGAGCAGATCATCATAGTCGAGTTTTATTACGATCACATAGGCGCCAGTCACTTCTCATATACCACACACAATAAGATATTTTCAGTTACCAGTCCAAAAACAGAGTCTTGTGGACACTGCTCTAAGCAAGAGAATGCTTCCCTTCAGAAGACCCTGAGTGCTCTGCACTGGAATGCAGTCTACTGTCTCTCTGTTATCAGCCTGGCTGAGTAATATTTTGAGTGGAGTGGCAGAATAACACATACATGTCCCATAGCACCTCAACCCTGCCCCCCAACCCACTCTCACCAATGCATGCACCCACCACAAATGGTCCTCTCACCCCCTGCCCCCTGCCCCCCTCACCCATGTACCCCCGCCCCGTGTATGGGCCAGCAGCAGCAGCACTGTCAGGCAGGCAGAGGCGCGGATGCCCGGCTGTACAGGAGGTGTCTGGAGATACATAGATGGCGGCGGCGGCGGCCTCATCCCCTCCCCCTTACCGAGCTTCTCGGAATCTCCAGCTTCTGGATCTGGTTCTCCCGAAAGAGTCGCGACCACCGAAGGTCCGAAACAGCCAGAGCCAGACTGCCAATCTTGGCGGCTCATAACCGTTTGGAGTCCGCATCACCCAATTGAGCGGACGATAACTTGGGACGGCCGGTAGTGCGACGAGGCGTGACCCGGCGTACAGAAACACCCGTTCGCGAGGAGGAGGCGGGCGCCACACCAGTCTGCCGGCTCCAGCGTGATCGCTTCACATGTTGTACACTCCGCCGGTCCTCCAGACTCTAGCCGCAGCACCAGCAGCACTAGCGCCGGCCCTGCGTCTTATTCGTCACGTCGCCACGCCTCATTACGCATGACGTCGCTTGCATCCTCCGTTTGACGGGTTGCTGGCAACCAAGCACGGCCATTTAATCCCTTCTATTGCGCCGAGGTTTCTGTGATGTGCTGCCTCGTATACCCCGGGGACCTAACCTATAGCTGTCTTGTCACTGCCTGAGGGATAAACCGCGACGTTCAAAGACCCAAATTGTGCATTTGAATACACTGATGCATCCTACTGATACTACATCTATATTAGATAGTATACATTAACACGCACAAAACTGTATATTCCGCAGAAAATATTCGGTCATATAACTTTAGACAGAAGCTAAAGTGCGCTCACTTCTATTCATCCTTTACGTATCTTGATATATGACGCGGCGCTCACAGCTATTCTTATTCGGCAGTTTATAAGGACAGCACAGGGTCCTCCACACATCAGTACCGGCTCGCAGATGGTGGTCGGACAGGTGTCTCTGGGGATTGTCGCCGCTCTCAGGCGGTAAGTGTGACGGTACCCGTGCTGTGGTGTGTCACCCCCCCTGCATGCTAAACATGGCACACGGCCTGCGGAGGATGCCGGGGTGAGCGCTTGGGAGCATAGCTCGGGTGACGTGGCTCCCGGCCGCTTCCTTGGCTCCGGCGTTACGGCTCTGGCATGAAGCCGGATCTATGGCTCTCACCGTCCCCGGTTGTCAGCTGTGTGTGATCGGTCACTGCTCACACTCGCAGTATACAATATCCCTAGCTATAAGCAGCGTCATCCACAAGGACATGTCTTCATTTATTATTCGTTTTTGAAAAACTAAAATATTCTTTGTTAAACCGATGTTAAAGGGTTATCCGGGTTTAATTTTTTTTTAGTCTCGGCTGGGGAGGGCTAGTTTTAACCATATAAACATGTACTTACCTCCTCCGGTGCTGCCGATTGTCCCGGCCGCGGCCCGTTTCTCTGTGCGCCGGTTTTCATTACACCGGCGCACAGGGAAGCTACGGCCGGCGGAGCTCCCATGCGCACCATCTCTCAGCGCTTCACACGCTGAGATGATAGGGCACGCAGTTTTATTAGGGGAGGCAGCCTCACACATCGTGGACGGAAGCTCCGTGTGCGCGGTCCTTCCGTTGCTTGTATGAAAATGAGCTTAGAAGAGTCGCTTTTCTTCCTCAGATGAGTCGCTGGAAGGAGGGCATGTCACTTTAAATGCCCCTATCTTGGGTTCTTTAGTACCTATGACAATGCTTTTGGTGTTCTACTTAATATAAGAATTTCTAAAACCATTGGAGAGTACAGGGATGTGAGCTGAAGGTAAAGATCCAGTTCATGCCTTTTTCTTTACACGCCTGTAGATCACATGATCACAAGCCTGATAAGGTTCTTTAATATGACTCCAGAAGCATGGTACTATAGAACTGTCTGATGTGAACCTCCATCTCTATCCTCTAAAAGTTACTCCTTTCTGAAAAAAAATTTACTCTTCTCACCTCATTTGCATATGACTTTTGATGATGTTTTTTTTATAGGTAAACAAACAAATGAGGGAATTCTTGAAAGGACATTACCAGCCCCCTTAGGTAGGGTATGACGTTTAAATAAATTTGTTCTTGGCTTATTTTGCCTCATGTGACCCCAAATTATATGCACCCAAAAGGTGGTCCCAAAAATACAACCTCCCGCGAATAAAGTATCCAAATGTTTGCAACAGTTTAAGGGGATATATTTTCTCTTCCTATGATAAACTTATTGGTCAGCCCTAATGTCTGCCCTGAGCAGTGGTGGCTATTGTTCTCTTATCATCAGGACAGCTCAATAATATCTCTCGGGGTTCAGCATCTCAATCTGAGGATCTGTACATTGGATGGACAACTGCTGTAAAGTGACCTAATGGGGCTGCTGCAGCTTTGATCCTATTTAATGTTTTCAAATTTTCTTTTAAAAAAACTTTAGGCTTATAAGTGTCCATCTTAAAAGGCTTCTCGGTCCATGTAGGGCAGTGATGGCTAACCTATGGCACTGGTGCCAGAGGTGGCACTTGGAGCCCTTTCTATGGGCACTCAGGCCATCACCAGAGAGGACTCCAGGTATCTTCCTGCAGTCCCAGACAGCCCAGGACGTGCTGTGCACAGAGCTATTTTAAAGTGACAGCTGTACCTGGGACTATTTTCTGCTTTATTGGTGTCCTCAGGTGCTGGTATCAATGAAAACTGTGACAGAGAAGGGAGTATAAATTACAAATTAAATTTCCCTATTGGCACTCTGCGATAAATAAGCGGGTCTTTGTTGTAGTTTGCGCACTCGGCCTCTAAAAGGTTTGCCATCACTGATGTAGGGGATGGGGGGGCTTGTTTTTTACAAGTTTTCTGGCATCTTTAATAACGAAATATTAACTTTGTGAAAGTGCCGGAGGTGCTCAGGCTGACGGCACCAGAGCGCCTTGCGGCTTCCCCGGCATTTCATTTATTAACCCCCCCCCCCCCCGAGGAGGGAACAATAGTCTGAATCCGTATCCTCCATTGGGACAGATAATTGTTTTAGGAGGTCCCATTAGTCTTCTGCACCAGTTTTCAACAAACCTAAGAAGGCCTTGTGGTAAAACCTACTTTCCGAATATTTCTCTGAAGTGTCTGACCCCTTTTGTGAATGTGAACACAAGAGAAGGACATGAATGCGATCTCAGGAAAGTCTTGAGCTACGTAGTTGGAGTCTTTCCATACATGAATGGGACATACTTAATATCTGAAATGGATTGCTTCGGCCAGTCTATTTAAAATCCATTTTATTTTTGTATGTTTTTGTGAATGAATTGATGACGTACTTTTTTCACTTCCATCAGTCTTATTGCTGCTAAAGTCCCTGTTTAACGCTTGCTGAATAGAAGCTGGAATGGCGTTCAGTATAATTTGGACGCGGGTACTTGTGCTAAGTGTACAGCTTAACATATTGGCTTTTTAAAAGTATGCAAATGTCTAAAAAAATGTCTATCCCTGCGCTGATTACACGCTTGTAAGGCTGGTCTATGATTTCCATGTCTCTGTACAGCGCCTTGTGGATCACAGCTGTGTCATTCTCCTCTACTGGCACCTGGCTGTGCTGCATGCAGAAGCTGCACATTTCTGGAGTAGCTCTTCAGGTTACAGGGTCCTGACCCCACATAAATTAACATAACTTGATTCATTACTGTGCGAATAGGAAATGGGCTTCTTAAAGAATTCAACCTCAAGGTTCTTGGGATTACAGAGAACTCATCCCTCCTCCTGATATGTCTAGTGTAGGGAATATTTGTATTTCTAATGAAATGGACAATCCCCGGGTTACGTAGAAGGTTCTTTAGGTCTGTACTTACTATAATATATATAATATATATATATAATTATATATATATATCTATATATATATAATATTATTATTATTTAGTTTTACCAGGTTGTCCCAGGTGTAAAGGTGAGAGGTATTTTGGGAAAATAGAAAAAGGTTTGAGCATGCTGCTCGCTCACTCGGATTCGGTGGATATATCTTTCATCCTTAGGTGTTCTGTTGACAAATTGTAATGGGAGAAAGAGTTGTATCCGGCACTCCAATCTGAATAAAAATATACTTTTATTTCGATCTTCATTAAAATGGTAGAGTAATGCATAGTGCTGCGGACCTACGCGTTTCGAACTTGAGCAATTCATTTATTACTCATGGAGAGGTATTTTGGGGTTGTGTGCAGTTGGAATGAGTTAAACTCCACCACCTTGTAGAAGCGCTTAGCGGTGCAGAATCCGCTTTTGCTTCATAAATAAAACATCACACGTCCAGTCTTACACTTTTGCAGTGCTGTGTTACGCTGCATACTACTCCTTACTTGTTTTGCTACAATGTGCACGTTAACCTTGCTTACAGGAACTTTTTTCATTTTTCCCTTAAGAGATGAGACTATTTGTGGGGTCTCGTAAGTTCTCCCCCCCAGGGAAGTAATTATAAGCCTATCATTAGTCAGGCAGCCAAAGCTTATGGATAATTGGGGAGTGTCAGATATAATGTCACTGCAGGAAGGGCACAGAATAATGGTTTAATTAAATTTCCAGCACAATTTGCTGCAAAAATAGAAAAACAGGTAGCGGTGATGTGGCTCAACCTCTTGCTGTTGTGAGGTGGGGGACATAATTATTTGTCATGTAATGTTCTTTGTTAGTAGTGGCAACTTTTTCTTGTATTCTCTTCCCTTTAATATTCTTGATGCACAGTAGCCTATCCCTTTTGGCTATGTTAACACTTGCATTGTTCAATTCTGCTTTCATTCTATATCAAAGGAACTACCGTAAACAATGAAGAAGGTGCCCCATTTGGTGATAAAAACACCCCATGGTTCCTATTTTCTATGGTGAGGTCTTTTGGGTTTCTGGCTTGGCTTTCTTTAATTTTTATGAAATTGGCCATGGCGTTCTTAAATATGTAGATCTGTACAAAGGTTTTTCAATTAAAGAGGACTTGTAACCCGAATTTTAGCCTTCACACCTGCCATGCCTGCTGGTAAAGAGTTAAAAGTCCTCCCCATATTGCCTAAAATTGTACTGTACCTCAATTACAAACTGTTTTCTTTTATGAAAATGAGTGGGCATGAGTCAACTTCTGAATAGAAGAGTCAAGTTTTCTCCTGGGCTGCCAGTGAAACAGGCCTCTTCCTTTTGACTGACGCCTCAGTGTCTCGTGGCCAGGCGTTGGCGGGCCGGGCCAACTTGGACATAAGCGGGAAACGTTCTGGGAAGGATGTCACCGGCTGGATGAGACGCACTTGGGCAGAGATGCAGGTATTCCACTTTTCAAGAAAGGCACTTTGTGTGTAAATCTGAGATTTCGATGGTGGTCTACAAAGACTTTACATTGGATAACTCTGTCATTTGTCCGAGTAGAGGACCTTGTAAGAATCAAGGTTCTGTAATAGGACACTTGATTGCTCCTTGGCAAGACTTCAATGGGTAATCATTATTTGGACAGTTAAGGGTAAACTTGACTTGAGCTCAGGTTTTTTCTTACTTTTTTGGTTCTGTAAGATTTGGGTCTGCTAATACAGATCTGTAGTAATCTGCCCTTTTCGAAGGAAGGCATAAATCTTGGGTTCTTGCACTTCAAGAAATATGAAGATCGATTGTCCCTTTACTAAGGCCAATTTTGGAGAATGTGACACTGATCAAAATTTTGTAAAATGGATAAGTACACTTTGGAGGGGATTTTGCCAGTGTTGGCGAATGTAAGTTCTCTAAATTGTGACGGCCAAGTGAAATGGGAAATGTGGTCTGCATATTTCCCATAGTAGTGCAGTTGGGCCCCATGTGATTGGATTTCTAGGTTACACATCGGGTCCAGGTGCTGTACCTATAGGATGATGCAAACATGTCAGCAGTGCGAGGCTGGTCCAAGTGTGATTTGGAGGCTATTGTTGACGTCATAATTCTTTTTCTTGGGTTTTTGCTTCACAATAAATACAAAATGTTTAGACGCAAGGAAGTAAAGGTTTACCGCCCGCAATGGTTCCCTGGTTCTTTTATTCAATACGCCACCAATTAAGTCCCATGAAAGCGGCTTCATTTCCATATTGATCTGGTAAGTTTGTCAGTGATTAGGTCTGTGAGAACGTGGTCACCTGAAATGACACGACAAGCTTTCCGTATTTTGTAATTTGTTCCTTCGTGGAGAGAAACGGCAAGTTAATGGTTCGTGAGAGAGTGAGACAATGGCTGATGATTAGGATCATTATGGGAGATCATGGACATGTTCTCAGGTTTTTTTTTTCTTTAACCTCTTTGCTTGGTCAGCAAGTGTTTGTTTTCGTAGGCTTCACACCCTATTATTTATCACCTCTTCTTTAATCAAGGGTCTAATTATCTCTGAAAGATCATCACCCAATAGGAATTAAAGTGTCAATATGGAGGTGTCATTTGTATTATGCAATCTGCAAGGGCGGTAAATTACACGTAACAAGATGGTTCCAAGAAATCGTATAGTGCGCACCTCAAGGTTATGCAATGCATTAATATGGACAAATATATTATGTAATAAGTAGTAATTATAATAAAATGGTCAATTTATTTAAAATGTTTATATTTAAAACCATTTTGTGTATTTAGAATTATCTAGAATTATAAAGATTATAATTTTTATTTATCTTTACAAATTTGCTCTCGTTTTACCCTTTTACAGGCCATGCGACATGTAACGGATGGTAATTATCTGGCTCACAGGCTACAGGTTTTATTATTATTTGCCTTCCTGCTCTTCATTTAAATAAATATATCTTTGGAGTTGCTTTACTTAAACATTTAAAAAAAAAAAAATTTGTGACATGTTTTAATAAAATATGCTTGTTTGTATAAATAAAAAGAAAATATGGGCTGAGCCGTGGATCAGGGTGTGTTTTCACTGTGCCCCCAGTCCCTCATTCATGCTATTTTATACATTTTACTTTTACCTTTTCGATTGCATGATTTTGTTGCAGCCCAGGTCTATTGCATCGTGGGTTTGATGCCAAAAGCTTCCACCTTCACTGACAGTAAGTTGACATTTTGAGGTGCTGAGTAAAGTCTGTTTAAAAAGTTGCGACGTATTTCATTATACAGTAATATATACACTGCTCGGAAAAAGTGAATATGGCAACATAGAGCTATAAAAATTATACCAATCGGTCTGGGGCGCTGATTTATTCACTCCCTTATCCTGCTAGTAGTCCCGTCTACTCCTGCCCATCCACAGTGTATAGAACAGCTGACAGGCGGAGCTCCCCAGGCCGATTAGTATAATTTTTATAACTCTCTATTTCCGTAGAGTCTATGGTTACAATAAAGGAAGTCCTGAGGAGCATAGTTCCTCAGGAACACCTTTAGTAGGATGTGTTTGCCATTAGCAAAACTGATTGTAGACGTTCTATAAACACAATGCAACTCCAAGAATATGACGCAGCTGTGAATTTAACTTGCCCAGTTATGAATCAACACTGATTGTGAACCTCCTGGTACTGTGCAAATGGAATAGACAACTGGTGGTATTGACAAGGCAACCACTTTAAAGGAGTGGTTCTGTATGTGGTGACCACTGACAATTTCTCTGTTCTCCCTTTTGGCTGTCATGGTCATTTTTACTTTTAGTGCGACTGCCATTGGTTACCGGGATGGTATCTAAAGACCCATTGTGGGACCATCTGCAGGTGCAGTGGGCCCAGGTTTACTTGTGATGCTTGACAATGCTAGGCCTCATGTGGCTGTAGTGTGTCAGCATTTCCTCCATGATAAAGGCATTGATGCTGTGGACAGGCCTGCCTGTTCCCCAGACTGAAGTCCAATCAAGTATATCTGGAACATTAAGTTTTCTTCCATCCATCTTGCACCACACACTGTCCATGTGTTCACTAATTCTTTCTTTCATCCTGGACCCTCAGGAGAGCATCCGGAGTATGCCTGGGAGTTGTAGGGAGGTTGAACAGGCATGTGGAGGCCACACACTCTAGGGAGCCTCATCTGGAGCATTCTCAGACATTGTAGGTCTGTAAGGAGGGTGAAACCGCAAGTGAAAGCCACAAACAATACTGTACCTCATCAGGAGAATGCCCAGGCTTTGTTCTGAGGTCATACAGGCACATGGAGGCTACAGACACTACTGAACCTCATTAGGAGTATGCCCAAGCTTTGTTCTGAGGTCATACAGGCACGTGGAGGCTACAGACACTACTGAACCTCATTAGGACCATGCCCAGGCTTTGTTCTGAGGTCATACAGGCACGTGGAGGCTGCAGACACTACTGAACCTCATCAGGCTTTGTTCTGAGGTCATACAGGCTAAACACACTACGCACCTTGTTTCGTTTTCTTGAGACATTTTCACAGAAGTTGAGTCAGCCTGAAACCTGATTTTTACTTAGATTTTGAGTATCATTCCAAAACCAGAGCTCCATGGGATATTCATATTGTTTTTCATTAATTATTTTTATGTTTTATTGTTCTCGACCCGTTCCACTATGTAATAAATAAAGAATTGGAATATTTCATTTATTGACACCTTGGATGTGGTATTTTACTGTTCCCTTCCTTTTTATGCAGTGTACATTGTGTTGTTCTTAGAGGTTCGGCCTGGGGTGGGGGGCGCTGTTTCATTGTCGCCTATAGTATTTATCTGCACTGGCAGGATGCAGGCATTCCACTTTTCAAGAAAGGCACTTTGTGTGTAAATCTGAGATTTCGATGGTGGTCTACAAAGACTTTACATTGGATAACTCTGTCATTTGTCCGAGTAGAGGACCTTGTAAGAATCAAGGTTCTGTAATAGGACACTTGATTGCTCCTTGGCAAGACTTCAATGGGTAATCATTATTTGGACAGTTAAGGGCAAACTTGACTTGAGCTCAGGTTTTTTTTCTTACTTTTTTGGTTCTGTAAGATTTGGGAATGCTGATCTGTAGTAATGTGCCGTTTTCGAAGGAAGGCATAAATCTTGGGTTCTAGCACTTCAAGAAATATGAAGATTGATTGTCCCTTTACTAAGGCCAATTTTGGAGAATGCGACACTGATCAAAATTTTGTAAAATGGATAAGTACACTTTGGAGGGGATTTTGCCGGTGTTGGTGAATGTAAGTTTTCTGATTGGTGACTAACAAGTGATATGGAAAGTTGTGGTCTGCATATTTCCCATAGTAGTGCAGTTGGGCCCCATGTGATTGGATTTCTAGGTTACACATCGGGTCCAGGTGCTGTACCTATAGGATGATGTGAACATGTCAGCAGTGTGAGGCTGCTCCATGTGTGATTTGGAGGCTATTGTTGACGTCATAATTCTTTTTCTTGCGTTTTGCTTCACAATAAATACAAAATGTTTAGACGCAAGGAAGCAAAGGTTTACCGCCCGCAATTGTTCCCTGGTTCTTTTATTCAATACGCCACCAATTAAGTCCCATGAAAGCGGCTTCATTTCCATATTGATCTGGTAAGTTTGTCAGTGATTAGGTCTGTGAGAACGTGGTCACCTGAAATGACACGACAAGCTTTCCGTATTTTGTAATTTGTTCCTTCGTGGAGAGAAACGGCAAGTTAATGGTTCGTGAGAGCGTGAGACAATGGCTGATGATTAGGATCATTATGGGAGATCATGGACATGTTCTCAGGTTTTTTTCTTTAACCTCTTTGCTTGGTCAGCACGTGTTTGTTTTCGTAGACTTCACACCCTATTATTTATCACCTCTTCTTTAATCAAGGGTCTAATTATCTCTGAAAGATCATCACCCAATAGGAATTAAAGTGTCAATATGGAGGTGTCATTTGTATTATGCAATCTGCAAGGGCAGTAAATTACACGTAACAAGATGGTTCCAAGAAATCGTATAGTGCGCACCTCAAGGTTATGGAAATTACATGTGTGCAATGCATTAATATGGACAAATATATGATGTAATAAGTAGTAATTTTAATAAAATGGTCAATTTATTTAAAATGTTTATATTTTAAAACCATTTTGTGTATTTAGAATTATAAAGATTATAATTTTTATTTATCTTTACAAATTTGCTTTTATTAACTTAAAAGAATATTTTTTTTTTTTTTAAATAAAATGTGCTTGTTTATATAAATCAAAAGAAAATATGGGCTGATCCATGGATCAGGGTGTGTTTTCACTGCGTCCCCAGTCCCTCATTCATGCTATTTTTATACATTTTACTTTTACCTTTTCGATCGCATTATTTTGTTGCAGCCCAGGTCTATTGCATCGTGGGTTTGATGCCAAAAGCTTCCACCTTCACTGACAGTAAGTTGACATTTTGAGGTGCTGAGTCTTAAAGTCTGTTTAAAAAGTTGTGAAGTATTTCATTATACAGTAATATATATATACTGCTGGGGAAAAGTGAATATGGCAACATAGACCCAATCGATCTGGGGCGCTCCGGCTACATCACCAGAGCGTCTTATATTCTGGTTTATTCACTCCCTTGTCCTGCTAGTAGTCCCGCCTGTTCCTGCCCATCCACAGTGTATAGAACAGCTGACAGGCGGAGCTCCCCAGGCCGATTAGTATAATTTTTATAACTCTATATTTCCGTAGAGTCTACGGTTACAATAATGGAAGTCCTCAGGAACACCTTTAGTAGGACGTGTTTGCCATTAGTAAAACGGATGGTAGGCTTTCTATAAACAACACAATGTAACGCCAAGACTATGACACTTCTGTGAATTTAACTTGCCCAGTTATGAATCAACACTGATTGTAAATCTACTGCTAATGTGCAAATGGAATAGACAACTGGTGGTATTGACAAGGCAACCACTTTAAAGGAGTGGTTCTGTATGTGGTGACCACTGACAATTTCTCTGTTCTCCCTTTTGGCTGTCATGGTCACTTTTGCTTTTAGTCTGACTGCCATTAGTTACCGGGATGGGATCTAAAGACCCGTTGTGGGACCATCTGCAGATGCAGTGGTAGGCCTCATGTAGCTGTAGTGTGTCAGCATTTCCTCCATGGTAAAGGCATTGATGCTGTGGACAGGCCTGCCTGGTCCCCAGACCGAAGTCCAATCAAGTATATCTGGAACATCGAGTCTTCTTCCATCCACAAATGCCATGTTGCACCACAGACTGTCCATGTTTTAACTAATTCTTTCATCCTCGACCCTCAGGAGAGCATCCAGAGTATGCCTGGGAGTTGTAGGGAGGTTGAACAGGCATGTGGAGGCCACACACTCTAGTAAGCCTTAACTGGAGCATGCTCAGGCATTGTAGGTCTGTAGGGAGGGTGAAACTGCAAGTGAAAGCCACAAACAATACTGAGCCTCATCAGGAGCATCCCCAGGCTTTGTTCTGAGGTCATACAGGCACATGGAGGCTACAGACACTACACATCTTGTTGGGTCAGCCTGAAATTTGATTTTTTACTTCGATTTTGAGTGTCATTCCATAAACAGAGCTATTCATATTGTTTTTCATTAATTATTTTTACGTTTTGTTCTTGACCCATTCCACTGTGTAATAAAGAATTGGAATATTTCATTTATTGACATCTTGGATGTGGTGTTTTACTGTTCCCTTCCTTTTATGCAGTGTACATTGTGGTGTTCTAAATGAGGTTCAGCCTAGGGTGGGGGCGCTGTTTCATTGTCGCCTATAGTATTTATCTGCACTGGCAGTGGTGAAAACTGGTACTGCATGAGACATGTAACTTTGTTGCAGAGTCTGAGCATTACATTTTATGATCTATCCTGTATCGTAACTATTAAAGAAGAAGTGCACTAAAGCAGACATTTCCTTTATTAGATGTCATAGTGTAGTTAATGTGGTGCATGAATCAGTGTATAATAGAGCGCTCGCTGCACTACACTCTGCATAAAGGTTTACTTACGGTTGTAAATCTCTATTTTGATGTAACCATCTACCGACAGATATAAATCTCCGCCAAAGAAAATTGCACAACGAGAAAAGTTGATTAAATAGATTGATTCCCATGAAGACTTCCTGCCGGAGTATTGAGAGAAGGTTGATTTAAGTCCTGAAAAAATAGCTCTGCCTTGTTAGACGCCATCGCTGGAGGACTTGTCAGATATGGCTTATTGAATATCGGCTCTTAGAGGAAATGCCAATAAAGATTGCAAGCGTTTTCTTACTCGTGGCTGAACTGCTTATGAAAATTACTAGTGGGGGAGTAAGATGTCACCCGGCCATAGACTCCGCTTAGATCTGGATGTCTGGCCAGTTCAGCCACCGCTTAGAGAATGTCTTGTTCATATGTATCAGGACAATATCTATACATATATTTTACCCAAATAGTTTTGATTAGGTGCAAATAATTGAGGTGACTTTCTACCTATATCTAAATACAGGCGGTCCCCTACTTAAAGAGAACCCGTCATGCAAAATAACCCCCCTGAACTAAATATATTTTCATAAACTGCCATTAGAGAGCATTGCCTCTATCCCTTCATTGTCCCTCTACATGCCTGTAAACCTAAGCAATGAGGTCCTAAAGCTGTATGCAAATGACCTGTGAAATGTCCAATGAAGCATTAGCATATTCAAGCTGTCCACTCTATTCATGAGTGGGAGGCACAGCCACACCCCCCAGTGCATGACTGACAGCCTGTATAATGATGTGAGGCTGTATAATGATGTGCTTCCTGGTGCTGGTGGCCACGCCCCCTGCAGCCTTTGTGTGTGTGTATAGGAGAGATACAGCAGCTCCAGGCAGCCATGTTACAGCAGAACAGGTCAGGTACTTGTGTAGCTGATGTCTGTGTCTCTCACCTGTGAATTAGGAGGATGCAGCATGTCAGCAGATGCAGCACACACACTAGCCATGCTTTACTATACATTACACACAGACATGAGCAGGGGGAGGAGAGGGGAGGGGGAACAGGGGTGACATCACTGCCTCTGACCATGTGACCAGCCTCATTTACATGATAAAGAATAGATGATTTTACAATGAATAATGTATGAAATAACTAGATAAAGGCTGGGATGGGATCCTTGTGAGCTGCTCCAACAGGTAGTGGTGACAGGACTAATGACACAGACCTGATGACAGGTGTCCTTTAAGGACACCCGACTTACAGACGACCCCTAGCTAAAGACGGACCCCTCTGCCCACTATGACCTCTGGTGAAGCTCTCTGGATGTGTTACTTTAGTCCCAGGCTGCAATGATCAGCTGTAAAGTGTCTAATGTATATTTATTGATAATTAGGCCAGCACGGTGGCTGAGTGGTAGAACTTCTGCCTTGCAGCACTGGGGTCCTAGGTTCAAATCCCACCCAGGTCAACATCTGCAAAGAGTTTGTATGTTCTCTCCGTGTTTGCGTGGGTTTCCCAGGTTGTTTAGATTGTGAGCCCCATGGGGACAGGGACCGATTTGACATTCTTTGTGCAGCGCTGCGTAATCTGTGTGCGATATATAAATAAATAATTATTGATAATCTTTGGTCCCATTACAGCAAAAAAAATTTTTAAACTCCAATTGTCACTGGGGCAAAATTTTGTCTGGAACTACAATTATAAAATATACAGTTCCGACTTGTGTACAAATTCAACTTAAGAACAAACCGACGGAACCTATCTTGTACGTAACCCAGGGACTGCCTGTAATATATATAGCATGCAGTCCTCGGGTTACGTACAGTATAGGTCTTGTAGGTTTGTTACTTTATTGTAGCTCCACAATGGAAGGAAGGCAGCACCTTTTTTGGGATGTCTCCTCCATATAACTTGGCATATTTAGATTTGCTCACCCCTTTTTTTTTTTTTTTCCTCTACCCTCGCTACTCAAATCTCTACTGTCCTCACAGCAGGCAGAGATGTTACTGACTGACCATTTAATTTTGTGATGAGACATCATGAGATTGAAGGGAACCTGTCATCCAGAGTGCTATTTTTTTTATCAGGTGTTAAGGTTGCTGTATATGCGAATAATTTTTCTTTTAAATGTCTGTTATATGGTGTTTTTGAAATTTTAATCTTTTGGGACTACTTTATTTTAAACACCAACTTCTGTCTTCTGTCAGGTTCCCTTTTAAGAGCTAAGTGCACAGAAAAAAAGATGGCAGAGGAAATTCAGAATTTCAAGATGACGTCCAATCTAAACTTAGTGCATTATCCTTAACCTTGTTTGGTTTGAAAACTCTTGGGTACATATTGTAAATTTAAAGTTTATTTAGTTTGCTTTATTCAGGTGACTTTGCTCCATCGTGGAGCACAAATATGAGTTTAGTTTGAGTGTTTGAAAGAGAAGAGGACCAACAAGGTGCTTATATTTTGTGTCCCTTTCCAGCCGTGTGGTCTTGCATAGCAGATAGGTTAGAATTTGGGGCTACGATGAATGCTCTAGGCTGGGGCTGGGTGTCTCACTTACATGTTACATGGGCTTCTTGATTACTGAAGTTTTAGATAACAACATCGGTATTAGAATTTCTCAACTTTGTCAAATAAAGGAATTTTAGTGAATTATTTACAGAAAATTTTAAGACTAGACATAGTCCCTCATGGAATGATATTCCGATATATAGCTGAATATCTCAATGATATTGTCAATTTGTTTCCCAAATCTGATTATATCTGTCAAGCTGTTTGATCAGTGTTACGAGCCGGCTAATGTCTGAATGTGTTTTCATGAAATTCTCTCTAACATCTTCTAAATGGAAATATTTCTCTGTAATGAATAGCGCAGCACATTGCCAGGAATCGGCGGTTATCTGCCAGTTTACATGATAGCAGGAAAGCCTCGGGGACAGGGGCTACTATATGGGAAATCATGAACGATGATAACTGCCCTCTGCCATGAATAGAAGAATCCTCCGGGAGAAGGTCCCCGAGAAATTGCGGCATCTTTCGCCATTTAAATTCTTATAACTTGTTATATTATTTTTCTATCAGGCTTCAAAGCCTCCCTGTAACATGGGGTGACATCTTCCAGAGAGTATTACGGCAATAACTCTATAGCATGGAAGAATATATTAATAGAATAAATCCTAAATGGAAATCTGTCATCAGGATTTTGCATTTCACCTTGTGACAGGTTCCCAAAGCCTTTTTAATACTAATTCCCAATCTGCTTTTTTTTATTATAAACCTTAATGGCTCCACCCACCTTATAGTAAATAAAGTATACCAGGCTCCCTGGCAGCAAACTGCATCGAGGGGGTGTCTGTTAGACGGCTGTGATTCCCTGTGTCGTCATCATTATATCCTCCCTCCTCCCCCTTCCCTCAACACAAACGTGTGCTTGACTCTGTGCTGCGAATCTGTCAGCTCACGTCCTAGGGAGAGCATTGATGATGATGTCTTGGACAACCCTCTAACTCAATACAGTTTGCAGCCGGATACGCTTTACTCTACTTTTAAAATTGAGTGGAACTAATAATGTTAATTATTAGTTTAATTATTATTTAAAAATGCCATTTTGAAGTATAAAATCCTGATGACTGGTTCCCTTTAAAATAGAACCTGTCAACTTTCCTGAGGTGTCTGAGTGTGTTTTGTAGAAGAGGATGTGAATAAATTGAAAGTTTCATTTTACCCTTCCCTGTGTCAGTTGTGCGCATCCTTAAATGGTCTTGCAATTCATGGCTGGCAATTTGTATTTGGGATTATTTGCCACTTTTTGCCAATTTATTCAGACCATTACAGAAGAAATGCCAGGAAAAGGTCTGCGGGGGGACAGTAACATAATAAAATTGTGCACAACACTCCTGGTCCCCGTTGTAGTACGCTGTTGTGTCTCCTGAACCACTAAGGGAATAGGCGGCTCAGCCAATCACTGTCTCTAGTAGTGACCCGCCTCAGTCAGTGATTGGCTCCCACTAGTGTTCTCTGTGGAGGTATCATGGTACATAATTGCTGTGCAGTGGGGACCAGAATTGTTAAGAATAGTTTGATTGTGTTTTGTTACAATTTGTCTCGGCTCAACCCCTTTTAATGGCATAACCTTGGGTAATGTCATGGTTAGCGAATATGAATGAGTGGCAGGTGCTGGCGCTGCTTTAGACTTCTATGTAGTGGATGACCCCGGATACTGTAGCTCAGCTGCACTATACTTTGAGCCAAGTACTGCTTAGTTTGTGTTTTAGGTAAAATCTGCCATGTGCGGGAAAATCGGCCCAACCACTTACTGTGCTTTCAGATCTCCCATTAATTTCACTGAGCAGATCTGTAGTTGCCTCTTCACATTATGTATATATTCCCCTTGGCCCAAGATGTTGGGCTTTCCTCCCTAACATAGCTTATCTTTACCGTCTGTGTCAGGGGTTGGTAACCTTTTTGGCTGAGGGTTATTAATGGCACTTATTTTAAAATGTATCTCCATGAGAGCCATACAATATCCACATGCCCTCGAGTAGATGGGTAGCCCCAACAACATGTGCCTACCCGTAGATGGGTAGGCACAGCAAAAATAACCTCTCCTACCTGAGTTCCCAGCAGCCACCACCTCGTTGCTTAGGAGACGGCACCAGGGTTGTCCACTTCTCTGACCCAGGTGCCTTTACCTAAGCAACTACGGCGCTTGGGTCACACAAGGGATGTGCAGTGATCAGCGCTGTGTGCATCTTAGACTTGGATCCGGCTATCAAAAGAGCCACATCTGGCTAGCAAGCCTTAGTTTCCTGACCCCTCTTCTCGAGGGATAAATCCAGTGTAAAAGGCAACGCCCTTATCATGGTTCGGAGATAGGATATCCCGGAATTGTTACTAGGTGGGGTATAAAATACTTTAAGTAAAGTCTCTGTTCTTTAGGTATTATTCCAAACCATTCTAAAATTGTACTTAAGGGCTCCGAAAACAACAACTAACCTAAACATGGTATAGAAATGAACGGAGCTTAGCCGCCATACCGTGCACTAGCCATGGTCAGGCGTGGAGCCGTTTCTGAAAGGCAGACATGTTTTTTTATTCTCTGGACAATTCCTGTAAATTTGATGGGATTATAATCATGGCCTTCCGGTATGGTGCCGTGTAGGCAGACCGGTTGTGTTTTATCCTATATATACTTGGACCCATGGATTTGGGAATATTGTCTTACAGAAACTAGTTTTCTAGGCGAGGCACAGAGCTCATATAGTATAACGTCTTGGCATGTAAATCAGAATTGGACAACCATGTCATCGGAGTCCACGTTGCCGCCTTCTCGAAATGACTGTTCCTGCTAATTTGGAGTCCATTTTCAAATCCAACGAAATGTTCTTTCCAATCTTGGCAAGCCAAGTGCCATAAATCCCCTTATGTATGGCAGAAAGGCGGCCCTCCCCTTCACACATTACAGTAATGATTACTGTAATCCGGTAAACGAGAAGCAGACGGACGTGAATGTTTCTGTCCTTTGAGCGAGCTCTCCAAAAAAGTTACTCCTGTAATAAAAGAATTACAATGACTTACATTTTCACGGCAGCAAATCTCCAAAGCATCGCAGAAAAGTCGTGATTTACAGTTATTGATCTTCTCACGCGGACCTTCTGCTGCCGAGATTTGGAGGCTCATTTACATAATGAGGTAAGCAGACGCTGAGTAGCAGGTCGTCTCCAGGAGAAATATGGAGGAGATTTGAATGAACCATTATAAATTTCACTAACGTATGAGGTTTTTGAGTACAGTCTGTGGAGCACATTTGTTTTAATGCAAAGGAGATGAAAGTATTTACAGACTATTATTTCTTTTACCTTTTCCTGATCTCCCTCCCTACTTCTAACAACCTCCAAATCACCTCTCAAGTAAAACCACATTGTGCCCCTGCAGTTATACTGTTACCCTGCAGTCTGTCGTTTCAGAGAATTCGATATTTACCCATTATGCAAATGAGCTTGTAGGTGCACAGGGGGCAGGGCGCTGTTAGTTTGTGCGCTCATTTTCTTCTTTCTACTCTTTCTATCACTTTCGCACATCGAGTCTCCAGGCACAATGATTGACATACATATTCAAAGTATACATAGAAGAATATAGGTGGGCCTGCGCTGCTCCACCCCCAGTGCACAGGAAGGCTCATTAGCATAAAAAGGACATGTTTTTTATTTTTTTTTTAAATGGAAAGCTTGAAAAGTTTTGGGTACCTGCACCTGACGCATGGCAGAGGATGAATGGGTGTGCCTTCTGTAAACGGATGGCCAGTGCTGGAACAGGAGCACACGGCCGAGGACACAGGTCCGTACATCAACACAATTCCATGCACTACTACTACACATGGGAGGCCATTCATTATACGAAAATATATAGAAAAAATTTTAACTGCCTGCCAGTTTCAAGCACTGTAGAACTTGCGTTACAGTCCAGCCAGCAGACGTGAAGTTCTTTACAGGCAATTTTGCATGAGGACTCAAATCGAGTGTTGAATAAGAGCTGCTGTGGCATTGCTGACCCGTCCCCTACAGAGCCTTACCCTCGGCCTCATTTGCATACAGTCTATCAGCCTTTTAAAGGCTGTTATTAAAATGTATTACCATATTTTTCGCATTATAAGGCGCACCATCAATAAATGCCTGCTAAAACTTCTAGGTTCATATATAAGGCTCACCTGATTATAAGGATGAATGACCAGCAGGTGGCAGACCTGT
Organism: Engystomops pustulosus; assembly: GCA_019512145.1. NCBI lineage: Eukaryota > Metazoa > Chordata > Amphibia > Anura > Leptodactylidae > Engystomops > Engystomops pustulosus. The sequence continues at coordinate 32,369,974 of CM033649.1, read as the reverse complement.
GCACAGTTCAAGGAAGCTGTTGTCTGTAAGTATGGCTCTTATATAAGGCGCACTGGACTATAAGGCGCACCTTTGGTTTCTGAGAAAATCTAAATACTTTTTGTTCGCCTTCTAGTCCGAAGAATACAGTAGTTGTGCTGGGGAGGGCTTTAAAAAAAAAAAAAATAAATAAATAAAAAAAATAACCCTTACCAGAATCCATTTATCTTTAATAGAAAACTTTTTGTATGCCTAATCCAACACGTTTATTTGTAGAATGTATGACAAGGGATTGTGTCATAACATTTAGTGTTTATTTATTTTTGTATTAGTGAGCTTTCGTTACAATGTATTTCTATCTGTGAGCTGCATTCTCTATCTTCTATTGTAACATGACATTCCTATTCCTTAATATATTATGTAAAGTACATCTAAATTACCGGCACAGTCCAATTATACATGTACTGGAACCACCTGCTCCATGGAAGATCTCTAATAGAGCAGCCAGACAGCAGGGATGGGGCAGGAGCTATTTCCGTAGTGAGATGGATAACTTTCTGTGGTTTCATCCTGGAAGCGGCTTACATAACCCTTACTCAGCATTTACATCCCAGCTCTGACTGCGGCACAGCCCGGGCCTGCGATGGGGAGACGCATGTACTGGAGCTTGTTTAGATGACCACATTTCATACGTCGGGCAGAGAGACTTTGCCTATTGATCCAGCTGTTTTGTGTGTGTCTACAGAGATGAGGTTTTTTTTCTTTCAAACATCAGTCTCCTGGTCTTGTATTGATTCTGTAACCGCAAATGTAGAAGCACTTTATGTAGCGCACGCTCTGATAATCGCTGTCACTGCTCGTCCATATTCATAAACGTACCTGGAGCGTGCACTATGGCTCCCGTAATGAGGATTCTCCTTGGATACATTTTTGCTGCTGCTGGATTTTTGCTTTGCTTTTTATCACAGAAATCCCAAACCGTTTTTAAATTCCTTTACACCCGTGTCCAATTCTCCAGTGGCCGACCCCCATCATCTGCAGCGGTTATACATCTCCCATTCACACGCTGTAGAACAAGTCCTGCGCTTGTCAATTTATGCTGCAGATTCTTAAGCTGCAATGCATTGGTTAACGGGGTTTTCCAATTTCTGCAAATGCATATTATAGTTATATATTGTGTTTGTATAATGAAAAGTTATACCATTTTCCAATATACTTTCTGTATCAATTCCTCGCAATTTTCTAGATCTCTGCTTGCTTTCATTGTATAGGAAGCTTCTGGGGGATATTTATGATGGCGCATGTAAAATGTCGCCGGCTGCAGTGAGTGCGCAGGTGTGGGGACAGTAACGCCCTGAACCAGCCCACTCCCGGCCTGCCCACTGGCGTGAAGGTTGCGGATTGGGAAAAATAATCGTAAGTGCTAGCAATAAGTTGGCATTTGCGATTATATGCCGCTCTGTTTACCTCCAGTGGATGGAGATCTATCTCTGGTCGTGTGATGTCACACAGCTGCACAGCTCACTAGTATTATGGAGAGTAATTGGAGCCGTGCATCTGTGTGACCATGAACAGATTTCTATCCTTTGGAAGTAAACTTAGAAGCTTCCTATAGAATGACAGCAAGCAGAGAAACCGCGAGGGATTAATACAGCGGGTATATTGGAAAATTGTATAACTTTATTACACAAACAACTTGTATTTGCTGAAATGGAAATGCCCCTTTTTAAAAATGAAAAGTTAAAATTTCGCCAAAATATAGAATTTTTGGGTGGTTTTCGGAGCAATCATTTCTACATGTGACGTCAGCTGGTCTCTCCTTTTGAGGTCCCTCTTCACTGGAGAAGAATGCTTTGCAAAGAGGCAGACAGTCACTTAAAGGGAGTCCCAACAGCTCCGTCACCCCACATGTAAAACCAGTAGTGTATATGGCTCTTTTATTAATTCTTCAGATATATTTTTCCTGCTTCCCAGTGATCTGGCCTTTTTAGAGAAAATGTATTGTTATTTAAATGAGTATTTCATGCGCAAGGAGCGGGGCAATATCTGCAAGTTTCCTACTTTTTGCCATCATGCAATACTTTCGTTATGTTGACTTTCCTGCAGAAAAAATCTGTGAATGGAAGAAATTACGTGCATCGGCAGGAATGACCACGCCCCTGCTGCACTGAGAAGCTCATTTGCATAAAGTTAAAAGGTGAATTTATTCTTAAGTGATCTATTGTTGAGAAACAAGGATGGATGTGTCTTGAAGCCTTATGAAGTGTTCTACACAATTCTGCATTAACTTCTAGTAAATACAAAAAGGGAGGGTGGAGTAGACCTCCCAGCCCCGTCAACACCACTAGATGTAAGTGCCAAAATCCAAACGGTGCTTCATAAATGACCACTTACCAATAGGCAACGCACACAGAGCGATTATGCCACTCATCGATCACCCTGATGAGCCTTTGTAGCCGAAACAAGGCATATATGGTACATATTGACCTCGTGCTATCACTTCTGGGCATATCTGACCCTGAATTTTAGAATCTCTGATCCCTATGTGGGCACACTATTATCTCCGTCTCTCTTGATGCTATAGTCTAGGGATAGTTTTCCCGAAGGGCAAACTCGAGGAACAGGTTGTGGTCGTGGTGGCAGCTGTTTAGGGCTGGGGCTCCAAGATTAGGACTTTTAGGGCGATTTAGGCCCAAGCCACTACTTTAGGGTCTGTTCAGGTTTCCGCCCAACATTATCTGTAACTATGCACCCTGGAGCTTACATGTTATGCACCCCACCATCCTGTCTCTCCTACCCTCTTTTCACCTGACCTTTGTCTGCATCACACCTCAACCTAGAGTATTTCCATACACCTGCACTTCTGAACCTTCATGGTCATCGTTGAACATAGCCCACCAGCCATGTGTTCTTACTGGTGATTCGCTGAAGCAGCATCGGGTTGATTATGCCACTGGTCAGATAGTTTACTCTCTTGTTGTTCTGAATGATTTTAGGAACTCCTTATTAAAAGTTACCGTATATACTCGTGTATAAGCTGAGTTTTTCAGCACAAAAAATGTGCTGAAAAAAACTCACCTCGGCTTGTACACGAGTCAATAATAATAATAAAAAAAAATTAATACTCACCCTCCGGCACCCGGAACCTCAGCGGCGGCTCCCGATCCTTGGCGACGGCTCCTGGTCCTCTGCGGCGGCTCCCGATCCTCAGCGGCGGCCCCGCTTCTCTCTTCTTTCTTCACTAGCCGGCAGTCGCGTCCATGCATCCATGCAATATGATGCCGCATCATAGTGTGCGCCCGCTGGCAGATCGCATGGATGTGATTGCCGGCTAGTGAAGAAAGAAAAGAGAAGTCGCCGCCGAGGACCGGGAGCCGCCACTGGGCATCAAAGGTGAGTATCGTCGGAGGGTGAGTATTAAGTTTATTTTTTTTATTATTCGCTAAGCATACTGAGGGCAGGCTTTGTACTTCTTGGGGCAGGCTTTGTACTTCTTGGGGCAGGCTTTGTACTTCTTGGGGCAGGCTTTGTACTTCTTGGGGCAGGCTGGCTGGCTGTATAGTAGTTTTTCCCAGTTTTGGTGGTAAAATTAGGGGTCTCGGCTTATACTCGGGTCGGCCTATACTCAAGTATATACGGTATGTTTTATGAATTTTGAAGCACCGTGAAGCAAATGTGAAAAAAAAATTGCAAACGTAACTGGGTAAAGGACTAGTTGAAATCGCCTTGGTCATATTGCATGCTGAGAAGAGACGTTGGACATGGGGAGGAGTAGATGGAAGGGACCAGACGAGCAGGACACCCCCTCTGATGCCAAGTAATATAAGATAAGGTTAATTTACGGGGATGTAATAGAAACAACTTTTAGCTAAAAGGATTAATAGGGATCTATTGGATCCTGTCACAAGCTGTATTTGTGAAAATGTGGTGATGAGTTTCCTTTAAATATAATATCAGGATTAAAATTAGTCGGGAATTTGAGATCTGTATTTTTTGCTTTAACTATGATGACTAATCTAGAAACATAGGATATTCTATAAATCAAGGGGAAATTGACTTTTCAGGTTCCACTTTTCGGGGATATGATCGTGCTGTCTAGGGCATAAATAGGATGTATATATACATATGGCACTCATGTTTTTTCCCACTGAACTTGGCATTAAGTATGTCGTTTTAGGACACCACCTACATCCTTTTTCTTCTAGGTCACTTACGACCTCGTCTTTCATGAGTGCATTGCCCATAACCTTAATAATATATTTTGTCTTTATCATTTGCACATGACCTGTAGTAACATAAAGAAATGAATGTGCAGAATTTTTTCTGGCCTTCCACCTTCTGAGCTGAACCTTCTCTCTGACAGCTGATGGCATCATCCAGTATGTCATCTTCATCATCGCTCTGTAATAGCTTTGGACTGAGCGCTTGTCAATCATTGAGCCAGCAATACCGTCCCATGTTTATCCTCTAATCCAACCCGCCATCTACGTCAAATTTTTAAATTTACTGGCGAGGTGGACAACTTTTTGAAATTTCCACTGGGTAGGTAAAAAAAAACAACCCCTCCGCCAGTTGCTGGGCTTGCGGAAAGCTTTTATTTCTCGGCTTGTAGATTACCCTGTAATATTCTTGTCTCAAGGTCTTGTGTCCCCGGTGACTAAAACTTGCAAAGAGCTTAACCTGAATTGTGCGTGTAAGGTACATATGATGGATGATTGTGTGCGCCTTATCTGCCAGGATCATCCGTCTAGCTGCTGAATATCTACATCTTGTACTGTAGGATGTTCACACTCTTCTATCACCATCAAGAGACTGCCTTCTCAGTCCATTAAAGGTTCTCTGCTGTTAACTCTTACATTACAGACGACGTGACGGTTTTGTACATCTGTGTAACTGGGTGGTGCCATTTTCCAAATTTTTATTTGCTTCAAAATTGACTGTATTTGTTGAAAATCGGACCAATTTACCACTACTTTGGTTTCCAAGGCTGCTCGAGGTATACCAATATATATACATTCAGTACACACAGGAAATCATGGCTATCCAATCACTGTTCAAGGCAGGTTTTTTTTTTTGGAAGAGAGGAACCGCATGTAACTGGTAGCCTCCTGACCAGGGTGGAGGGTCTATGAGGGGTATGCACCCAAGTACTACTTTCATCTTTACTTTTCCCAACTTTTATTAAAGTGGTTTTCCTGGAATCCCCAGTACTTTAGGTTGTTAAGTATGAACCCAGCTGGAAATTCCTATAATGGGAAGCTCATCTAATGAGGGACCTTCTCATGCTAAGTGATATCATTTCCTTTTATCATTGAATATTGCTTCCTTTGTTGTCCCCTGGTTTGTTGGCTGAAGCAGGTCTGGTGACATCTAAACTTCAGACCGGGAGCTAGAGGGTAGTAAGTAGACTGTTGGTTTGTGTTTGTTTTTTTTTGGGGGGGGGGGGGGGGTTAAATTTTTTTTTTTTTTTGTTTGTTTTAGAGTTCCCCTATGTGAATTGTCATCCTTTTACCTATAAAAAGAAAAACCTGCCTCCAAATTAATGACTCTTGTCTCATCTTCACATGAGATGAGGCAAGTTTAGTGGTTGCAGGAGGAGTGTCAATTACGAAGCCTATTATGTTTGGTTCTGTAGTACCTAGAAACATGCTTTTTGTGTCATATTAAAGATAAGAATGTCATATTGTAGATACATCAGGCTTATGGTTCTGTGAGCTGCAGGATGGGAGATAGTCATCTAAAGATATAGTTGGAAATGCAAACTACAGATAAAACTACCCTATTTTTAATTGCTTGTATTTCCAGTTCTGTAGCTCACAGAACCATAAGCTTGGTGTGATGTGAAAGATGAGATTAATATCACACAAAAACCTACTTTATAGGTACTATAGAACCCAAAAATAACGCTCCTCTTGCAATCCCTAAACTTGACTCTTCCAGTGTGAAAATTAGGGGAGGAGTCATATATTTGTCTGACTTAGGGGGAGATTTTTTTAAAAAAATAGACAGCCCACACAAATACCAACACCCTCAAGTAGGGGATGAAATGTCCTTCATGTGATTCCTTCTTTTATATAAAATCTCACAGTTTACATATATATTTACAGATATATAATTTTGAGCCGGCACTGTCAAAAAGCACGACATGGTCACTGTCAGTGCGGCTGCATCTCAGAGCCTGCAGGAATTGCGTAATATATGCGCTGCTATTCTTACAGGTCCCCGCTGACAGGGGCGTGGAGGGGGAGTGTCGGCCGGCCCCCTCATGAATAAACCCGACTGGCAGGGGACAGGATACGATTAAAACGGACTTTGCCAACCTAAATTTTTTACAAAATGTCATCGCTAGAAAGGGGCCAGGGAGAGGGTTATGGGGGACATATTTGGTGGGGGTCTTTTTTTTTTGGGGGGGGGGGGACAGGTCCTCTTTAAGTTGATGTTTGTTTAAAATTAAAAATAAAATAATAATTCTTGGAAACTATGAGAAAGTGGCCTTGATGTGGGAATACAGAAACTGCGCGGTACATGTGCCCTGTGGATGCAGTAGGCAGTATTAGGACACATGGAGGATCTTGTATGTGAGATGACGTTATTTCATTCTCGTATTTTTATTTTTCGCACATGGCAGAAACGGTTACATCACTAAGATGCTTTAGGCTTTCTGGCCACCTTTAGTCAAGTCTTATTTGATTTTGGACAGAAAGTCTATGCATGTACCTTTACTTGACCTTGCAGAAGTAAGCGCTGTGTCTGAATTGCTCAGATCATTTCATTTTTTTTTTATCACAATTTTAATAAATTCCAATCTTTGGATTAGACCCTTGAATATGTTCTGGTAACAGTTCCTGGTAGGACATGGAATGTTTGGGGTTGGAGACTGATCATTTTCTTTTACCTTTTCTCGAAAGCAGTGCCCTATACAATTATTTTGGGTGGGCATACCAGCTCCCAAGTAGACCCTGCCCCCGGGGCATCAAGAAGCTGATTTCCATAAAGAAAGATAATAATTTTCTCCAACATAATAGTTTTTTCTATTTGCCAACAATTTATCTCTGTATAAAAAGTTTCCTGCACAATGTGCTTCTTACTTGTGGTGTTAATTTGGATCTTGAATCCCCCCTTTAAACACCAGCAAATCGGAGAAAGACCAAGCTGTGTTGGAGGGACGGAGGGTGTCTAACTACTATGGGCTCCCTGTACACACGGTTGCAGTCACTTATTACAGCTCTGCCCCCAATAGCCACCGACTGCATATAATTTCTGATTTGAGATTTGATTACCGTATACCCCACTAATAAAACTGCCCAGCCGCCCCTTGTTATATGTATATGCTCCGTACTTCCTGCAGTTCCACTCCTCACTTGGTTTCCTGTGTATCAGAGATGGGTCCATGCACTCTGCCTGCGTACACACTATGGTCTCATGACTGTTTGTGCAGACACAGGAAGCTGAGAAGGAGTAGCTGCAGGGACCATAGGAGGGTAAGTACTAAGTACATTTTTAATTTCTTACTTGAGCATAAGCCCAATGGGGCTTTTTTAGCACAACAATTGTGCTGAAAAACTCTGCTTATACTAGAGTTTTAATTAAATTTAATTTAATTAACTAATGTTAATTGCTACACAAAGCATATAGGATTGTGGCTTGTGGGGGGTGTTGCCTGTGTCCACTTCTTCCAAGGACTGATCTGGTTGTGGAATTACCCTTCAGTGTATCAGTGCAGCTATATTGACAGGTATTGTATCCATCACACAATTACATGACCTTGGGTTGTACTTTCTGGATCACTTAGTAGAGATATGCAGTATGTTTCCTCCGGGGTTGAGGTCATTAATTCTTTCCTCAGTTGTGTGGTTTTATAGGACATTACCACTGCGCTCGTCTTTACTGTGTGTATCTTCTCCCGGGTGGTTCCTTGGGGACACGGGCCCTGGTAGAACTGGTAATAATAATAGTACTAATAAATTTGATGGCTCAGAGCCGTGAATTGTGAATATTAATTGTTATGTAAGTGGCACAGATGGTGTGTGTGTGTGTGTGTGTGTGTGTGTGTGTGTGTTTGTTTTTTTTTTTTTTTTTTTTTTTTTTTTTTCTGGATATACACGTTGACACACATTTTATTTCTGTTTTTAGTTTTGTTGTATATTCACCTTTTTACCATAGTTTTTGTGCAAATAATATATGGGCCTACATCCATGTATCACCATCTCTATGCGTGTGTCCCCAGATGTAGAGCCGGATTTTAACTACGTGACTAGAGGGGAAGAGAGGAATAATTCCCAAGATGACTCCATAACTTGGCCTGCTGAGTCGGGTTTACTTTCAAATTTTATTCTTGGCCACAGAGAACATCTTGGAAAAACATGTTTGGGTTTCTTGCTAAAGGAACCTGCCATCAGGTCGATGGGTAAAAGAGAAGTTTTCACATTTCTGTGATAAGTTTATTAGAACTGTGTTGCAAATTGCGCATAAACTCTAATAAATGGCAATGCTTTCAAATGATCTACTAGCAATGTAATTATGGGACAAGCCCCTTTGTAGCAAATACTAAAGTACAAGTCTCTAGTAAGAGGAGTTATTGTATAATAAAAGGAATATCTGTAGTAAATCACTGAATAACCCTTAGGTTTCTGGTGCACTGTCAATGCGCCTTTAAAGGAAGCGTCCGGCAGGAGATTGCCAAAGGAAGCCGCACCGTGCCGAGGAAGCGCCGGTAGCTGGGATCAGCTTGAGGCTACAGGGGCGTGGAGTGGCTGTGGCCCCCGGGAGAGGCTACTTCACGACCAAACCGCCTTTGCCAAGCATTTGTGTAAATAAAAGATAACATTTTTCTTATCGTCTACTGAATGTAGACAGGGACAGTATAGCGATCGGGAAATTCAGTGGAAATCTACCATTGGATCTTGCATATTAGGTAGTTCCTGGTGGTAGGTATCTTTTAAGCTTTCTAACACATTTTTATGTAGGGTTTTGGAGACAAGGATTTTTTTTATCTACTGGGGATAGGAAGTGTCAGTCTTTGAGATTAAACCCTTCACCTAATACATCCATTGATTTAGCTGGTCTCAAGTGAGGAATTCAATTGACATGAGGGTCAAAGACTAAGCATAAGTAGTCTATCATTGTTAGCCTTTTAAAGGTTTTCCTTGCCTTTCCGTGAGTGTTGTGGTGAATTTTGAACTTTGCTTTTTGTTCAGTCTTTTAGATTGTTGCGTTCTGTTATGATCTAATGGGGATTTTGTGTCTCAGATCTGTTCTTATTTTTACACCAGTTTAGTGGTTTATTGCACTGATCCCTTTAATTAGTAACTTGATATCTTTTGCTGCCGAGCAAAGCCGAGAGTCTATAAGATAATCATTTCATTTTTACAAGATTCACATATCATGACACTTCTTGGCTAAACTATTAAATCTTTCATTAGTCTTGATACGGTGTTACTTTCATTTGCTGCTGATCTGATAGTAGAGTAAATTGACTATTTTAGTATCAGTCATATAAGGCTGCATACATTTTTTTTGATATTTTTTGACTTTTGATGTATGCATGTGTACATGAGTGAGTGTGTGTGTGTGTGTGTGTGTGTGTGTGTGTATATATACGTATATTACAAGCAAGATAAGTACAAACCCAAGGGACCCAAGTCGAATTTGTATGTAAGTTGGAACTATATATTTTATAATTTTTTTTTTTTTTGTCCCAGTGACAATTGAATTTTCAATTTTTATTTTGCTGTAATGGAACCAAGGATTATCAATAAAGCTTCATTACAAACACTTTACAGCTAATCATTGCAGCCTGGGACTAAAGAGGCCACAATGGGCAGAGAGGTCCATCTGTAAGTTGGGTGACATATATTTAAAAAAAACCCTAAAGTTTTCTGGCTCCCATTCTTAAGATTAATGCACACAAACTAGTGCCTGGCGGGCACACATCAACGCACGGGAGAGGAGGAGGGGGTAAGTTTTGCTTGCCCCGGCCCCTCTCCATAGAAAATACTAGCCGCACGGCTTTAGATACGGCCAAAGATGGAGCATGCTCTATCTTTTCACGGCTACGGCTTGGTGAGCGCTCACCTTACCAAGCCCATGCTCCATAGCGGTCTATGGAGGACGGGCATGTGCATGGGGCCTTACGCTGCTGACAATTCCTGTGTATCGAGAAGAAGCCGAAAAGTAGTAACCAGTAGTAGTCTATAAACTTTTCTCCATAGTTTCCCCAGTGAAGGTAAAAATAATGTGAATGGGGGTTACAGAGGTTTTGATGAGGGGAGGTGCAGCTTCAAATTTGAAGACGATAAGGTAAGTATATAACTTTTATTATTATAATTTTTTTACTACCTGGAGCAATTAGCAGGAAAAAAATTGATCCGACAAACCCTTTAACTAGTAGACCCGTTGATAGCCCATTCAGAGACCTGATGTCTTTCACCCACGTGTATGATTTACTTTACAAAAATGACATGAAGGGGCTTGTTTAATGACTCTAAGGGTAGGAAAGTATATATAGCCTGCAGAAGAGAATTCCAAAGTTGTGGAGGCTACAACAAAGGAAAGCTGTGTATGTCGTGTTTGCACATTCTGAAGCTTTTCCTATTCTTTTTCATTCATGTGCTAATGCTGTAGGAGACTGCTTTTGAACATTTAAAACATAACTCAAAGTGAAAAAAATAGTAAACTCCTCTCCAGAGGGCGAGTAAAACAAAACTAAATCCTCAGTCCCGGATAGATATAAATTATGAAGGGTTATTAGTGGACATGGAGAGTATATAAACAATAAATGTGTAATATCCTGACAGAAGGTTTGCTCTGAGACCATAATGGTAGAGCCAGACCTTCACATCAGAGGTTCTGTACATGTTGAGCGCGACCTTGAACATAGAGATTTGCTACACATTGTGCTGGGCCATCATTCTAGAGCAGTGGTTCTCAACCTGTGGGTCGTGACCCCAGTAGGGGTCGAACGACCAAAACACAGGGGTCGCCTAAAGCCTTTGGAGCCATGATTTTATTGTGTTTTTACTGCAAATCGCATGGTTTGGGGTCACCGCAACATGAGTAACTGTATTGCGGGGTCACAGCATTACAAAGGTTGAGAACCACTGTTCTAGAGGTTCAGTACATGTTGAGTCTGACTTTCACACTGGTACATGTTGAGGCGCACCCTTGCACTAGGTGTTTGGTACATGTCGAGGCGCACCCTTGCATTGGGCGTCTGGTACATGTCGAGTTAGAACCTTACACTAGGCGTCTGGTACATGTTGAGTCATGAGATGCATGTTGCAACTTATTGGCCATGAGTTTGGAGCTGGACCTCTCCATAAAGATATGGTACCCGTTGAGCTGGTCCTTTGTGCTAGAAGTTCAGTGTATGTTGAGCTTGATCTTCACCCCAGCAGTTTGGTACAAGTTGAGGCAGACCTTTACACTAGAAGTCTATGTTTCAACTTATTAGCCATGAGTTTGGAGCACTTTCTCTAGGTCTTTAAGACTCGCAATAGACTACACAATGTAGGTCTTCTGGGCAGCCTTTCCTGCCACCCTCTTCTCATACTAGAGGGTGGCAGGAACGGTTGCACAGAAGACCTAAATTGTGTAGTCTATAGTGAGTCTGCCAAACAAGAGTACAAAAGCAAAATTAAAGAGGTTAATCACTGCTAATTACAGGATGGAAAAAAGAACCGTGGAAAAGCAGCCAGACGTAGTTATCTCTTAGAAAGCAAAAGTTGTATTCGACATGGTGGACAGAACACTGAGAGCCGGCGATTGTCTCTACTTCAAGGGTAAATCCTTTGTAGCTTAGTAGAATCCAGATGCGGTGGTAAACCGGATCAGAACATGAAAAGAAATAATGTAAACCTTGTTGAAAACAAACGTCTGGCCCCGTTACAAAGCTGTTCTTTACTTCTCCTTCCTCGGTGGCGGACATATTGGCTCGGACAAGAGTCTTTGTGAAGGTACTTTAATAGAGGATCTCGGGAATGGCTCAATAGAAAAGGCATTGACCTGTAAGACTGCTGAGCACTCGCTGCTCGTGACTACTGATATATGTGGGCTACTAACTATTATTGAATAAACCCAAGTGAGCCGTGTATTTAATGTATGTATCACTGGAAGGGGATCTTTATTGTGCTTTCTACTCGCTATTATGAGATGCAAAGTACAAAGGAGCTGATTGAACAGAGTGATTTTAGGTAATCCAGCGCCACAGACCTTTAAGGCTTTTCCTTTTATGAGCTTCAAACCGTAGCGGCATTAGAAATATAAAAATAAATGTCTTCCGAGGGGCATTATTATGTCCCGGAGTGGGGGAGGGGGATTGTATTCCCTGTCACAATAATTAGTGCCTCGGTTTGGATGGAAGTCTATTCATATCAACTTTTTTCTAATGGAGCCATATAGTAGAGTGAAATATTTTGCCCTAGATGAACTTCAAGGGGATCTTGCAGATTTTGGCTGCTGCAGCACAGCGTGGAGTATGTTTGTGCTGTAAATATTACATAACGTTTTTTATCTCGATCTCCGCATGCTGGGGTGCATGCGCTCTCTATAGTGGAATGTTGTTATGTAACACCGGTTCCAGCCTGTATATATGTCCATTCAGCTTCAGATCAGTTGTCTGAATATAAACTTCTATAAATTTACATGTTAAATGGCTAAGAATTCTTTTTTTTTTTCTCCCATTTATGTGGTGAGGGGTGTAAAACTCTGCCAGATAGCTCTCATGAGGAAAATCGGTCAGACATGTTCAAATTTGAGGTGCCCTATTCTATCGCCTTACACAAAAAAATTGCTGATCGGTTTAGATTTATTGTGCAGGTTACGGATGCGGTGATACCAAATATGTAGGTTTTTTTCTTTTTTTTTTAAAGCCCACAACTTTGCAGACGGTCCCCTAATTAAGAACACCCGACTTGCAGATGACCCCTAGTTACAAACGGACCTCTGGATGTTGGTAATTTACTGTACTTTTAGTCCCAGGTTAAAATAATCAGCTATAACATTTATCACAGGTCCCTGCAATTAAGCTTCATTGTTAATCCTGGTTCTTATGGCAACCCAACATTTTTAAAACCCAGTAGTCATGGAGGCAAAAAAATTTGTATGGGGTTACAATTATAAAGTATACAGTTCCGACTTACATACAAATTGAACTTAAGAACAAACCTGCAGAACCTATCTTGTACGTAACCCAGGGACTCCCTGTATTTGATTTTTGTATGTAAATGTGGTATATTAGGGACTTTTTTCTCTTTTTTTTTTTTTTTTTTTTTTCTCCCACATCCCAGTCCCAGCGCGACATCAGCAGGACTATAGTCCTGAAATCATCTTCTAATGCTGCGCCATAGAAAGGCACAATTGTTAAGGGGTTAAAATGGCGAGACTTCCTATGATTTGCACCAATTATAATTTTGTACACGGTGACGAGTTTTCTTTTAAGTGTGTGTTTTATATATAATTATGGATATTTTAGTCACTATTTAGAAGACAAAACTGTGACTGGATCCAAAACGCAGAAGATGTAATTTCTTCTTCTGGTTTTGCGTTACAAATACTGGTAAGTCATTAATGCTTAGGCAAATTTTATCCAACAAATGTTTAAATAATACTTTTTCTGGGCATTATGTGACTTGATAATTTTTTTTTTTTTCCCCGCAGAGAATCTGTCCTCTCTGCTGTGCGGTGGAGACCTAGCTGCATTGATTCACTGCTGCTTTTCCCTTTTGTTACCTCCAATGCATTTTTGTCTTGCTGCTAGCAAGATGGTATTTAGTCCATTGAAAAGCAGATGCAAAGGGAAGTAGTGAGGATAAGAAAAAAAAGCTTAAGTGGAGAAAGAAGCTATTTCCTCTGATCATAAATTTGACAATTTTCGTAATTTTCCTCTTATTCAACAGAAGAAATAATAAAGCAAGTTAAAAATCTGTCAGACCTGCAGAATTTGCTAGGAAATGGCAACTCATGACCATACCCAACTCTCTGATAATAATCAGAAAATAAGGCTACCTGAGAATAACGGCAAAAACTGTCAGATATTTTGCTGGCTGTAAAATAACCTGTATGGGGCCATTCATTCACGGTTTCGATTTTATCCTGACAGTAATAATTTATGTAGATGTAGCATCGGTAATTCGCAGCTATCAGGCACCAGCGCCGCAGCGGCAATTGCTACGAGAAACTATATTGCGAGTTGCTTGTTCCCTATAAATGTGCACGTTCCATCTCGGGTAAAATAGAATTACATTGACCTCATTATCTGAATTCATTCTTGGAACAAGACTTGTTACAATAATAAGAAAGAAAAAACAGCAAGATGAAAAAGTGCAATATGTGCATGACCGCCATCGCTAATAACGGAGTTTTGCCTCCGGGCCTGGAAACCACCTGAAGTGTGATCTGTGTGGGCCGAGTATTTTATATGTAGATCTCCATCACGGTGCGGATTGACGGGAGGAGCGCGGCCTGCGTGATGGCGCCGGTAATTAAGTTATGACAGGTGCCCTAATTTCTAAATAAGGTTTGATGTGTTACTACTTGCATTCTCCAACATCTATTACTCGTACGCTTGTAGCGGCGGTTTAGTCATAACATTCGGCATCTCTAGGGAATGTCGGGAATAATGTGAAGATTTTAGCACTTTTACTGCTCGCTAAAAAACTCTCTGGTGTAAAAATATGCAACTACAACAGCATTGAAAGGTATAGTGTGTTGTGATTTACTGCGCCATTACTGCCCCGGATCATTAAGGGAAATGATGCGTAATGGTGGAGTTTACATTGTGCGCATCCGTGTCCATGTATACAAAGTGAAAAATTATGCAACTGGTTGGTGAAATTGGTGCAGAGGCATTAAAGAAAAATTTTTATGGCACACTATATAGACCTTTATACGCACAGTGCAGTTTTCCCCATGCATTTTTGTTGGAAATTTCTAATACTGGAATACTAATTTATATAAGATGTATGGAGGATTGACAGTCGTATAGTCCCATTGCTCCCATTCACAAATCTCTCCTATTATAGGAGCAAATAACACAATCATTGGTCACATGACTATAACGGCGTCTGATCTTAGTCTTGTAGGGGGTTGTCCTTTTTAGAAAATAATTGACATTGTTTGAGTAATCGGAAGTTCTACAGTGTTCCAATATACTTTCTATGGAAAAAATTCCTCCTGGTTTTCTAGATCTCTGCTTGCTGTAAGTCAACAGGAAGCTTCATTGTTTCACTTCCTGTCCCTGATCATGTGATGTCACAGTGGTGCACGGCTCGTTATAAAACACGTCTTGTTACCGTATGTGATAGAACAAGCCGTGTGTCCTCACATGCTCATGACAATGTAGCTTTCTGTTGTCAGCAAGCAGAGATCTAAATTAAAAAAAAAAAAAAAAAACATTGAGCAATTGATAAAATACATGTATAACTTTTTATTACACAAACAATATCAATTAGTTACTGAAAGTGGTCGACCACATTAAAGGGTATCAAACCTTTCAACAAACTTTGCAGAAATCTGTAGACCAGTGTATATGAGGAGAACTTCTGTCTTGTTGCTAGCAAGAGGAAATGCAGGGGGAATTTCAGAGTAAACAGCGATTTAAGGAGGAAGATAAATACAAGCCCATGTAAGTGGAGCAGGAAGCATTTTCCTTGTAGAAGATATTAAGTTTTTGTAGTTACTTGTACTAATGAGTTTGTACTGATGTGTTACTCCATTGTTTGTGTTGATGGGAGCGCACTAGAAAAGAAGCTGAGCATGGATTTTAATATGGTACTTACAGACTTCAAAAATATGAGTTGCAAATTCTTTAAAGGGGGATTTTGGGCTCCTCCTGTGCCCCCCCCCCCCCATTTTTTCTGCTAAACCCCTCAAAAAGAAATTAAAAATCAAAATGTTATCCTGATCCTTTCATCTCCTGTTTTTAAATAAAATTAAGTTTTAATATTTTATTTACAGTCCTATTACAGTCCACATCTGAATTTATAATTCCGCAGACATGAAAGTTATCTTTTTAATTCGTTCTCCTGTGGTTTATTCCTAGAAATGTCCTCCTTATGCAATGTGCTGAGAGTTCTATGTGTCATTTTAAAGAAAATCTACCATCAAAATCCATCATGACAAACCTTCTCATAGATCTCGGCACTGTGACTGTGATCTTCTTATATATGTTATCCATGCCCTCCTTTCTTCTAAAATCAACTTTTAAAATTATACTCATGAGCCATAGCCGCTCTGTGATCTGGCTTTACGGGCTGTTACACTGTCCATCACCTGCCCCTGGATCTATCAGTAAGGGTCCCTGGTTTATCATGATGGATTTTGATGGCGTTTTTCCTTTTAAATTTGCCCTGGACGTGTATATACTTGCATTATATACACACGCTGTATATGGTATTAACCCTTGATATAATACCATTATGCCTCGTTCATACTCCTACTACTATCGCCTAGTACTATTTATTACTATTAGTATCCAGTTTATTTGCTTCTTTCTTCTACGATGGTGGTAACTGCTTGTGAGCAGCTAAAGGGACGCTGGATCTAGGATGTTCTGGGGTAATATGTAATCTAGCAATGTTGACATGCACGGTCTGTTCTCTTATATTGGCCCCAGCACAGGAAATATTATGTTCTGCACTTGTGGTGTCTTAATTGCATTAATTAGAGGAATGTGCACGACTCGCTATTAGGAACAGTCTGGAAATAAGTACATGTTGTCAGTCTTGGAGATGACGTGAAGAAGAAGCAGCTGTTTGCTGTGTGAGGAGATGCTCAGTGCTGCAGGACTGTGTGCGCTTATTAGGGCTTCATTCACACATCAGTGTGCGGCTCTGAAGGTTGTATTCACAGGACAGGTGCGGCTCTGTCTATTCTATCTTATCTCTGTGTAGTCTTCCCTGGTTTCGCCTGTAAATGATCAATGCATACGGACACAGCTGATTCTTGTCAATTGATAAGTGTAAGTGTACCGAAGAAAAATAAGCTGTTCCTAGACCAGAGCTCCTCTTGGTTTGTCTCTTCCATGGACATTCTTACAGCACAACTTAGGGCGTCTATGCATGTTGCATATTACATGCAAATTTTCCTACAGTAGTAGTGTAGGGAAATTCATCCAAATCCCATAAATTCACTGTTTAAAAACAAATCTTCACTGGAAACTGCTTCAGTGGGCCCCAATGGTTTGACTTCTTACCCCACCACAGCAAAATTGGGTGCTAAAGACTCATCAGAAACCACACAATTTTTACAAGGTTTCTGATGCTCGCTGAATGGCTTCAGAACTACCATTGGGGTGAACTCGGCAGCCATTCAGTTACATGTATGTGTGTGTGTGTGTGTGTGTAATATGTGCGTGTATGTATATTTGAATTTGTATGTAAGTCGGAACTGTATATTTGATAATTGTAATCCCAGCCAGAATTTTTTTGGTCTCTGACAATTGGATTTTAAAAATGTTGGGTTGTCATAAGAACCAGAATGAACAATAAAGCTTAAATACAGACACCTTTGATAACTGTTATAGCTGTTTATTGTAGCCTAGGGCTAAAGTATAGTAAATTACTAATATCCAGTTGTCCGTTTGTAACTAGGGGTCGTATGTAAGTCGGGTCTTCTTAAGTAGGGGACCGCCTGTATGTAGCGTTATTTGGAGTAGAAGCAACATGTAAAAAAAATGTTTTAAACCTTCATGCCGCATACACATGCTATGGTTGAATTGTGTTTAGAAACGTAATTCAGGCACCACAGAGTGGAGTTTCTTCCAATTGCGGGTGTATTTCGACCTAAATTCTTGTGATTGGGAACGAGCACCAGATGTTCTGCATTGTATGTTGTATGCCTGATTAAATTAATGGTGATTGTTTCCCATCACAAGGGTTTAGGTCTAAATGCATTGGCGATTTGTAGAATCTTCCACTTTGCTTTTGATTTGTGTTCAGCTCTTTGCTCTTTGAATCTGCCTGCTATACACCACCCCCTCGGGCCTAGTACTAGTGCCTTTTAATCTTATGAATGTAATGTGTTATTGACCAGGGGTTGGCCAGTCTTTTACATAAGTTACCCATGTGCCTTTACTGCTTTAATAATAATTCCTGAATGTTCTTCAAGTGATTCCACGTTCCTGATACTTACATTTGTGCTGTCTGCAATCTCTGATTCTCTGATTACATGTTTGAGCCCTGATGAATAGGAGTGGCTGCAGCAGGAGATTGACTCATCCTGCTTTCTCCCCTCCCCTCTTCCTGTGTCAGTGAGATGGGACTGTGAGAGAGGGACACAGTGGGTGACGCCATTAGGTTGGACTGCAGGAGTGAGAATGGGACATTGTGTAAATGGTGAGAACAGGGAAAGGCTAAAGCTCTCAAAGGAGGAAAAGTACATATACAAATATTGATTTAATACTTTTTATTTAAAAAAAATTTTTTTTACCGGCCCTACAGCATTGTGACAATGTGACCATTATTTTTTGCAGTCTTTTATCCTTTTTGTTTTCTTCTTTTCGCCATGTTCGGAGACGTATTGTTCCCTCTCTTCACAATCTGACCAATATTTCAGTCAATTATTTTCTCTTTTTAGACAGAAGCTATGAAATTTTTTTTTTCTGAAGCATACGTGTGCCGGTCCCATCAAGTCGGCCGGCTCATTCATTTAACATAGCAGCGGAGCGATTTGTCATCCTGTTAAGTGTGTCATCTATGTTTGCAGTTTTTCCTCCATCAGTAAGAAGCAATCTTCATTTAAAGAATGATGTCATTTCAATTTCAGCCAATTCTTATTACCTCCTCTGTGAAATGGAAAATGGTCACACAGCAAATCGGCGAACGGGAAAGATAAATTTTTTTTTTCTTCGTTCCTCAATTGGAGCCGTGAGCCCTCAAAGGTTTTATCTTGTGAAATGTCCTTACACAATTTATTCCATTTAATTTGGTTTTTATTGTATTTATCAAATGCGATTTTTTTTTTTCAGGTAATCACAATTTTGGACAAATTGAATGTGTATTTTTTAAAGCTTTGCTTTTGCCTTAAATGTATATAGTAGGAAGATAGATTTGTCAAGAGAGAGTGATTCTATGATCATACAGACAATTGCTGCTGGTGCAATGGCCGCCAAGTGCAGGAGGTTTCTTACCCAAGATTCCTTCTATGGAGATGCTTCCAATAATAGATGTGCAAATAACGTTTCATCCCTAGAAGTTTATGGTACAAATCCTGATGAGTAAAATACACCTCCCCGATAGCTGCTTTTCAGCTTTGCGCTCAACCAAGATGGGGCATGTTCACATCCTTCTGCACAGTCTTCCCTACCCTAGATGGTTAGAAAATGAACACATTATATGGACGGTACCACTGTTCATTATCTACGGTGGAGAATCTATACAGGCAGTCCCTGACTTAAAGGCCATCTACCACCAGGATGATGGGCTATATTCAAATGAGCCTGAGGTGCTCCAGGCTCCATAAACACCTATGGAGCCCCTTGGGCTCATTTGCATATAAGCCATCATCCTGGTGGTAGATGCCCTTTAAGGACACCTGATTTACAGACAACCCCTAGTTACAGACGGACCCCTCTGCCCACTGTCGTCACTGGGGAAGCTCTCTGGATGTTACTTTAGCCCCAGGCTGCAATGCTCAGCTATAAGGTGTCTGTAATGAAGTTTTATTGATAATCCTTGGTTCCATTACAGCACAAAATTTTGACAATCCAATAGTCACACAGACAAAAAATACTTTTGTCTGGAGCTACCATTACAAAATAATCTGTAACCCAGGCACTGCCTTGTATATCTGCTGTGGACCATAAGAAATCTCAAAGATGATATGGTAGATCCTACACAAATTCTTTAAAGGAACTTCTGCAAGAAGATTAATAGGAGCAAGAGGACCACAACTTCCAGGCCAGTTCCTGCAACGAAATTTGGATTACGTTAGAACGGATTCGCCTCCCAACCACATCTAAGCGGATGCTCTTTATTTATCACAGCCCCTGGCATGGACATGAGAGAAAGTTGGGTGACTAAGGCGCTAAGCTGGTGAACCATTGTTGGAGCAAACCCAAAAGCTGTGTCCGGCCCAAGCCCAGAAGATGATCATCCTTGTCTGGATACCCTGCATACCTCCTGTGGTCTGTAGCATCGCCTGTGTAATCTACATGTGAGGTCTATTCACACCCGATGATGAGAAAAAGGCGACCGAGCTGCAGATACAGCACAAATAGGACCAGATTTATAGATTTGATGCTCGGGCAGTCAGCTCATGCATGAGGCCATGGGAACTACAGCCATTTGTAGGAGCCTAAAGACAGACATGGGGGTTTTTCCTATTTTAGCAGTTTGTAGTTTGCATTAAGACCCATTTTAAGGTTCACAATACAAGGGATGGTTTAAGTTGGTGTTAGAAGTCTAAATCGTTGTACCTGCTGTAATACCGCCCTGTGGAGAAGTGTTATAACTGTGATTTCTCAAGTGCTCTACATATGCATTATAAAAATCTGATTGGACATATAAAACCTTCCAGCCACTTGTGAGCGATGTCACCGGGGGATAATTTACAGCTTTTTAATATTTCATTTCTGGAAGCGAGGCCTCTGGTAATGCAGATCCTGAAGTGCGTTCATCCTCCATGCGTTGTTTTTAAATTAAGAGAAAGAGTTAAGCATTTCTGTACTGCTACGCCTTCATCTATTTTTTGTGATCCTTTGTGTTCACTGATATACTGCTTATTATATGGGCAAACACTATAGTCCCTTTTGCACAAACGTATATGGCGGTTTCATGCTTAGTTGTATGGACGCAGCCAGCATACGTACGCCACAGAAGTGCATTGAGCGCGCTCTATCTTTCGCCGTACCTACGGCACGGCTCCCTATGGAGAGGGGAGGACAGTGCTTATCCCTCCTCTTCCCAAACTATTGCTATGCCAGGGGTGTAGCATACATGTGTTTTGAAAGGTCCTGCAAGATTAAGAATTGCTTCTATGAGCCCCCTCCTTTTTATTTAATTTTTTTCATTTTAATATACGCATTGCATCATTTATTCTCTATCTGATCTTGGGGGTAAGCTTCTGTCCCACCAAAGATACTCGGCGCCCTTATTGTGCAAGCTTGATAATGCCTTTATAGAGAGGGCGACACGTCGCTTTTTGTCCTGCTAGAATAGTAGAAAGATACTTTTTATGGAGTACTGCTTTGTTGCTATATTTCTTTAACTACGTGCATGTTACCTAAGGCTATACATCTGTCTGAACATGACCAAGCAGTCTAAATTCTCCGACCCTCCATCAGTCAGGACCCCGCCACTTGCGGCCAGTCTTTACTTGCTCTATTGTAGCCAGAAGGTCCAAGAACAATAGATAACGGGTTGTCTATCTGTCTGATCACTTTTCGGGCAAGAGATGAATTGTGCCTATTGTCGTAGAGGATTGTGGTTATCCTACTATAGGCCACCATGAATGATGTGTAGGAATATATGGCTTATTATGGAACCGTATATGAAAGCCATCTACATGGCCATTCTGTAGGCGTGTATGGGAAATAAAAGCCTTCTTCCCATATATTGCAGTGGCGCTGGTATTGTTCCGCCATGGTGATAAAGCGGATTACTTATTCCTTTCATTTCCTAGATTACTATCACACTGCCATAGTACTGCTGCATTATTAATCCTCAGTTACAGTAACTGTGATAAATGTAGCTCCTAATACCCAGTCTCCATAAACCACCAGACATCAATGGCCTCGCACATAAATTCCATAAGGGATTCAACCGGCTCGGCCCCTTTTTTCATGCCAAAATTCTGCAGCAGGGCAAAGAATAAGAATTCCTGAACATTAGTAATGTCCCCTGTCGAGCATGAGACAAACATGTAGTAAATTCTTTATGATGTTTTTTTTCCATGTGAGCGGAAAATCCAACAGACTTACTTTATCAATACCTGTCAGCCGATATGGATTGCCTCAAATCATTTCCCGCTGTTAACCATAAAAAAGGACTCCCCGGGGGGAAAGAGCCATTAATTAGATTGCAGTTAAACAAAGTAAGCAATGCAAGGTTATTGGATTATACACCTCTCTGCTAAATATTAAAGTGGACTTATTCGGCCAGATCAATCTCTACCTATGAATTTTAAGTGCAAGTTCAGCTTTGGTCATCCTGGTCCATGACTGATGGGGGATGACATACACTGCCATTCTCTCATATGGAGCAGGAGCCTCCTCCATAAAAATCTACTCTGACTTCCAGGCAGAGGAGGCAGAGTAGATTTTGGGGGAAAAAGCTTCACCTGAAATATGCTGTCCAGTTCTGAGCACGAGTCCATAAAAAGGATGTCCTGGAGCTGAAGAGGGTACTACGAAGAGCTGCAGAAATAAGTGGTATGGAGGGTCTCAGTTATGAGGAAAGATTAAAAACATTAGATTACCGTATTTTTGGGACTATAAAGTGCAC
Source organism: Engystomops pustulosus (assembly GCA_019512145.1). Classification (NCBI taxonomy): domain Eukaryota; kingdom Metazoa; phylum Chordata; class Amphibia; order Anura; family Leptodactylidae; genus Engystomops; species Engystomops pustulosus. The sequence goes on along the minus strand of CM033649.1, from coordinate 32,347,556 downwards.
CGGATTATAAGGAGCACCATCAATAAATGTCTGCTAAAACGCCTAGGTTCATATATAAGGCGCACCGGATTATAAGGCGCTCCTGATTATAAGGATGACCAGCAGGTGGCAGACCTGTGCACAGTTTAAGGCAGCTGTTGTCTATAAGTACAGTTCATATTTAAGGCACACTGGACTATAAGGCGCACCTTTTGATTAATGAGAAAATCAAAGGATTTTTTGAGCACCTTTATAGTCCGAAAAATACAGTAATTTATTCTGGTAAAGAGACAACTAAGGGGGACATGGTTAATTTATATAAATTTATGAATGGTCTATACAAAAAATATGGTGGAAAGTGGTTTCATGTTAAATCAAATCTGGAGAAAACGATCTTTAATCACCAGAGGCGAAGGGGCTTCTTTACTGTAAGAACTGTTAAATTGTGGAATAGCCTGTCTCAGGCGCTTCCCACGACAGGGACCTTTTTACATCAAAATAATATTAGTTATGTTATAATATAGAATTGTTTCCCTTAAATCCCTTCCTCATCCTATCCCTTCCCTACCTTGTTTGAACTTGATGGAAATATATCTTTTCTCAACAATATTACCTATGTAAAGATATTGTTCACTTTCTGCAAATACCAATTATTTGTTCTCTTAAAGGTTATACAATTTTCCAATATATTTTCTCTATCACATCCTCACTGTTTACTAGATCTCTGCTTGCTGACATTCAATGGAAGCCTCATTGTGCAACCAGAGAAAAGGGTGAGGAATGGATTCTGACAGTATAATGTAAAATTGTACAACTTTTAATTACACAATCAATCAGATGTTTGCTACAAGTGGTCAACCCTTTTAAGACTATAACTAGTAAGAAGGCTCATTCTGGGTTTAGATAACTAAAATATAGTGAGGCCACCTAATGGATATCTTAATTATTTTCTTCACTCAAAGTCATGCAGAGGATTATATTCTAATATATATTCTAATTATATGACTAATATTCCCTGAATAATCGGAGGAATACATTTTTAATATTTTTTTTTTTTTTTCCTAAATTTGTAAAACCATTCCATATATTAATTTGTTTAGCTCCTCCAGCGCGGTAATACACTGCCTGTGGATTGGACTGCATTTTAATATTATTTAACATGGTTAAAAAAAAAGAGCGAAAAAAAAAAATGCTTTGCTGATGTCACGAGTCCTCCCACGACAGCTACTCACCCGTCCTCGCTCCTGCTTTCGGGTACACGACTTTGCACGCGTGTCCCGGTCTCCTGGGTCCCGGCTTCAGAAGATTTAACAAGCCTGCACGCTGTTAATTGGTGCTGGCCTTACCCAGAATCCTATTTAACCCAGCCCTCCCCCCACACCCTGCCGGATCTCCGTGCCATTGAAAAAGCTTGTTTCCTGATGCCCTGTGTTCTTAGTGTGATTTCCTGTTGTGACCCCGGTTCTGTATTTTACTCTGGTCCTGTTCTGCCTGCCCTGACCTGTTGCCCCATTCCTGACTCTGATCCGGTGCTGCCCGTCCTGGCCACCTGCCTGTTCCCAACTCTGATTATGTCTAACGTCTGTGTACCTCGCCTTGGCTGCCACCGCAGACAAAATCGCACCTATGAAACGACCTGGTGGTACCACGCCACTGCAAGTCCAACCCACTTTACTTTGGGCTCTTGTGAAAACCGGGTGACACTTACATTCCGGTCCCAGGTGTCGGCTTACGTCATCGTTTGAGGTGGTCCAGTGGGTCCACTACCCCTGGAGCCTGACAGTTGAGGCATCATGGGATTAATATTGCACAGAAAGTAAATTTGCTATAACATTTCTAGTTATAAAATGAGATTTGGTAGTAATTGGCAAATTATCTGATGCAAAAATTTGATGGCGCTGTATAAATAAAGATTATTTTTATTATTATTATATGGTAAGATTAGGTTGTCCTTATTTTAATACATTATATATTTGCTGCAGAGCCTGAATTTTAATGCAGACTGCTTATCCCCAATACAATTTATAATATGAATGAGGAAGGGGTTAGGGGCGTTTCATTGCTTAGATCCGGTAATTCCTTGAATTGGTGCCGTCAGATGTCACGTACAGTATTATTTATTAATGGTCTTTGTGGGTCACTTGCTTCTTGGCAGGGAGACTTGCTTGAAGACCATATACAGTGTCTTTAGATATAAAGTGCCGCACTGTCTACACTGTATAAATGGGAGGCAGGAGACGCGGTATTGATCTGCTTGCCTTTTCTTCTTGGATACAAATGACAGGCTTTTTGTTTCTAAGCACATATGTGTCTACAATAACCCGACTTGATGCTCTACTAAAAGCCTAGTTAAAAAGCAGATTGTCTTGGTTAAGTCCATTTGCTTCTTTGGTTTCTTTGTAGAGATTTTCCAGATGAAAGTTTTATACCAATTGCTGCTATTTGTTGCTTTAATTTGTGTCTTTGATTATTATAATATATTATTCTTCCTTTCCTGGAGTCTATCCTGGTTGCCAGTTACATCTCATGTGAATTTGATAGACATAGATAGAAAATAGATGGAGGGAGGGTGTAATACATCTATGCTGTCACCAGACTGGGGGAGGGGGATGGTTACCTTAGAAATTCTTGTTAAACAACCTTATGAATATTGCTTGAAGTGGATATAGGAGGTGGGCCAATACATCAAAATAATTCAAATAAATGTATGGACAAAACTAACATTTCCACTGTCCCGCTGGCGTAGCTCCAGTCCGCACCCACTGGTGCTCTTGACATGGATAGAAATTGAGTTGCTTCAGCTGTGGTAGCTTTTACTGTAATAAAGAGTGTATTTAGTTGAGTACATGTTTTTAATCTTGGTTAGCTATATCACCCGCTTGTGTTGATCCCAAATAAGTAAGTTTTAAGATGAGAGGATTTCAAGAAATCTTGGAAAAATTGCCAATTGCAATGCAATCCTGTAGTGTAGCCGTTATACTAAAATATAGATCCAATCCCCCTACTTCTGCACTGATGCTAGGAGAGTGACCATGAAAATCAAAGATGCTAAACCAGGGAAGTTGCTGAAGTTGCAGCTCAGAAGGACTCTGGTAATGCCCCCCAGAGCCCTTATCGCTCATTAGCATAATTTGAAGTATAAGAAGATTCACAGTATCCTTACCTGTATCTGAGTAAGAATATCAGGTTTATTGTGCTTGATTACTTTAAGGAGAGGGCTACTGTCCCTTTAAATATTTTTTTTTTTTTGTGGTACATGTCAAACTGTATAACTTGATATGTAAACCAGAGTGCACCATATACCACCCTGAAGCTTAAATTTGGTTCCGCTAAAATAAATTGATACCTATATGTATGGCTAGCAATGAAATCATGTACATATATGAATATTACCGGCATATTAAAGGGGTTGGCCACTTTACCTCATGTGTTTTGTAATGTTTGTGTAAGTATTGGGGGCAGGATATTAGGTAATTTACCAATATACATCTATATATACATCATATATACAAGTGTCTTGTCTCACACACCTTTACAAACATAATTACCGTTTGCAAAAATACAGGTAGTCCCCGGGTTACGTACAAGATAAGAACAAACCTAAAGAACCTAAGTTGAATTTGTATGTAAGTTGGAACTGTATATTTTATCATTGTAATCCCAGCCAGAATTTTTTTGGTCTCTGTGACAATTGGATTTTAAAAATGTTGGGTTGTCATAAGAATCAGGATTAACACTAAAGCTTCATTACAGACACCTGTGATAACTGTTACAGCTGATCATTGTAGCCTAGGACTAAAGGACAATAAATTACCAATATCCATTGGTCCGTTTGTAACTAGGGGTCGTATGTAAGTCGAGTATTTTTAAGTAGGGGACCGCCTGTAAATGTATATAGCATATATCTAAGTGTGAATTGTTGGCATTTTCTGTTTTGGCCTTTTTCTAGGAGGTGGGATTGATGGGCACATTCACTGGTCACTGGTCAGCAGGTCTGGATCTTTTTGCAGCTTATTGTGAAGGTGTAAATATAATCCCTATTTTCCTTGCCTGCTTAGTGGCGACTAGTGGAGCTGAGGACTCTCTCGGGCACCTGCTGTTCTGCGGTTTGGGGAGCTGCACATTGCACTTGGTTTAGCAGATCTCCAATTACAGCCGGAATATGAAACGGTAGCGACTTCTCAGCACCAGAGGGTATATATTCCAGACAGCTGCTGCACTAGATTTTGGTTAATGATCTCGAGGTCCGGCTGGAATTCAATCCTGACCACTCTCCGTTTTTTTCCGCTCGCACACCAGTAACACAGAGCACCAGGTGCGTCCTACGGTGTGTGAAGATTGTTTAACGTTTGCTGCTTGATGTTACTTAAGCTTCTGTTTTCTCTGTAACATATTTGCTTAGTATTATTTTTTGGTACTAAGTTTTTTGCCAGTAATTTAAAGGGAACCTGTCACCACAATTTCACAAACACAGCCAGTGACAGGTTCCCATAATGACCTATTAACTGACAGCCTTCATTTAGCTAAAAATGGTTTCCCTTACATACCCATAAATCAACTTTTATCTTTTATTACCTGTCATCCAAGGGGGCGTGCTCTGCTAGCCCCTCCCATCTACACCTCCCCATGTCTCATGCCTATTCTCAGCACGTCATGTGACCCGGTAGATGCCATCTAAGGCATTATGGAATGATCACATCATGCCTCCATGGCCTTCTGCATATCCCCATGCCTCCATAGACTACTGCATATCCCCATGCCTCCATAGACTTCTGCATATCCCCATGCCAACATGGCCTTCTGCATGTCCCCATGCCTCCATGGTGGATACTGTATTTTTTCTAAAAATTTTTTAATTTTTTAATTTTACAAACATATAAACACCCCCCTCCCCTTCCCAAACCCAAACATTTTACCTATGCTTCAAGAGACTGCATCCATCAAATCCTCTAGAACACTATTTGAGAAGCCATAGGTTTACACCTTGTATCTTAAGAACCAGAGCTAAAACTTGCTTCCAATAAGCACCCAGTTTCCGGCACCCCAACATCATGCGCATTAAATACGCCCCTTCAAGGCTTCTGTGATTTTATGTGATCAGATACATTTGCACAGTGTACCCCATGTATGTAATCGATTCTGACATCGACATAGATGACATCACCCTGGTCACATGACATTTATTTTACTTTGAGCGCCCACCCCCCCACTTGTAGTGTATAGCATGTGGATTTTCCTATGGTATTAGTGTAGTGTATAGGATTCATCCAAATCCCCTTCACACATTGCAGATTATACCTGCAGAGTAAACATCTTTCTGCTGTGGTTTTATGATCCGCAGTATGTTATTGGCTGTGCAGCATTCAACCTATGCAATGTAGAGGTGACGCTCGGCCTCCTGTTGCAGCAAAATTGCTGCATAAAAACACATCCAACCCATCTCCTGGTGTCTAATGCTGGAGGAGTTGTTGATGCGCATGTGTAATCTGTATGATACAGCACATGTCAACTGGTTACCTTCCGGGATAACAGGTTGGTGGCAATTTTGAGGACTTAAGGCAACCTGCATTGTGTCAATCACGGAGGAGGAGGCATTCAGAGCTCCCGACCTTGACTTCAGTGTTAAACTCTCCGCCTCCTTGACTTTATACAACCAATTTACAGGTCACTTCAAAGTTGATTTTCTTGATGATGGCACCAACCTGGTCCATGAAAGAAACAAAAACTAGAAGGGATTACGCTGTTTGACAATATAGTGGTAGTGGTTTATCAGGCCAATTGCTGATGACAGATTTCCTTTAAGGGGAACCTATCAAGACAATTAAAAGTGAGAAAGTGATTGTCTGTCTGACAACTGGGACCACCAAAAATGAGGAGATCGGAGCATCAGTTGTATGAGGGTGGCCAAAGATTGTCAAGTACAACACACAACTTGCTTTGGTCAATTCCATAGACTTGAATGGAGTTGCTGGACGCATGCTCGGCCTACCTCTCCACCCAATGAGTGAGTTCTGGTTCCCTGTTCTCCCAATTTCTGTCTGAGTTCGGTTCTCTTGATCGATGGGTACCTTCACCGATTTAAGACTCTACCCTTGGTTGGGACAGTCTCTTAAATATCTTACTTTTCCCACAGGCCTCTACAACTCGATCCGCTGTAGTCAGCTGACCAATCTGGACAAGTTTATTCTAAAAATTGCTTGAAATCCTAGCATCCAGCATAGACGCATTAGGAAGGAAAAGACACTCATGTGATCTACTTTGCTGCGGTGTATGTTGGTGCTATAACATTAGAAGGTTATTTGGCAGAAGGAAGGTAGATGGATGTTTCCATAGTATGTCGGATGTAACAGTATTCTAATATCTTTCACAGATTATCAGTCGGATATTGTGCATCTGTCCTTCCCCTGCTGTGAATAACCTGATCTCTAGTTGGATTTGACATTTGTTAATACGGGATATAAAAATAGAGCGCACTTTGGGCATAACACCCACAGCAGATATTGCCAAGACCTTTCCAATGCCAAACTTCTCATGCCGGGCGCAGTATAATTTATGGGTCCTGAGGGGCTGCTTCACCTGAACATCATTCATTGTACTCCAGCCGCCTGACATGTTTTGACTTTCTGTCGCCATTCATTCTGCGGCTTCTGATTGTGCGCGGGACATGTGGTGCGGCTGGTCGTTTCGGCGAGCTCCCAGTCATTCTGTAGGGGGCCTGAGTAATTGGCATTAAATCATGACGTGAGCGTGAGGCCGGAGAATGTTGTCAGATTTGTTTTATTTAGCCGGTTTATTTTTCAGAAGAGCGTGGCAGGGGAAATATTGATTCCTCCTTAAACCTCAGGTAGTTACTTCAAAAGTAATCTAATCGGTGTTTGACACTCCGCGTTACACTTGTTACTGCTAACAGCCGCAGCTTTCTGTCCGGAGGCCGTCACATACGTAGCCTGGTTCCAAGCTTATGAAGCATCGAAGACCGATCTGCAGAGGTCTGTCCTATTGGAAAGTGGATTTGGATTTTTTGGCCTATACAGGAGGTCCCCGGGTTCCGTACCAGGATTAACAATAAAGCTTATTTGCAGACGCCTTTTATAACTCCTACAGCTGATTATTTAAGCCTAGGGCTAAAGTACAATACATTACCAACATCTAGAGATGCATATGTAACTAGTGGTCGTCTGTAAGTCAAGTGTTCTTAACTAGGGGACTGGCTGGGCCAGAGTCATGCGGGCAGTAATTGCATGCAGGATAGCCGCTTCAAAACTGTACGCAGCTAACCCATTGCAATTTATAGCATTGTGTATGAGATTTCTACAGACCTGATCCACACATCTTGTCTTAATCCTGCAGCACAGAGAGACTGGCAGCATTGTGTATTTTTTTGGATGTTTTTATATCTGCGGGAAGTTATCAGCAATGCCTCGGAGGGTGAGCTATGTTACAAGTACACCTTTGCAAGTCAGAATATGTGACGCCATATCCCTGAGCACTGTGTGTGACAACCTGGCCACAAAGGTATTCTCAATAAAAACTGCTTGTCCCGCACAAATGGAGCCCCTCAAAAAAGCTCCATAGACAGAACTATAAGAAAAAAAATCTGAAAAGTTTTATGTCTTAAAAAAAATAGGTTTGATAAAAACAACAACAAAAAAGCCACTTGTGTTTTCATGGCTACAATACATTCTTTAGATTAATGGTGCCATTACATAATATTACTTGTCCTACAACTTGTCTTGGTAGACGTATTAAATTGTTATGGATACTAAGGATTTATAAAAAGAAGAATAATCTCAAAAACGATGCAAATTATCCACCAACTCTCCTCTTCCACTTTGGATGGCCGGTTACTAGGGAGCGGCTGGGACTGCTTTAGCCCTGTTCTTGGTGACTATTAGTCATGAGGGTAATATGTTACTGCTGTGGCACAATTTAGTTTTCCTGTTTACTTTTTGTGCCCGGTCGCAGTGTACCTGGGTGGCTCATCTATAGTCGTCTGTTATTGCTCTAGTGGAAATTGTGTTTCCATCGTTGTTGTGATTGATTTTATGTTACTAGTCTACAGGACTCAGGACATTAGAGAAACTCATTCACCGGGTAAACAATTGCTCCATTAGATCATTGACATTGAACTGAATCCTGAAGACGTCCCGCTCATCACTTCACTACCTCCTCGTCCTGACACTGCTGCCTGTTTGCTAATGGGATCAGATCCTTCGTTATGTTCTTGATGTTGATCATTGGTTTAATAGTCAGCAGATTGAATGTATATTTTATGTGTAGGGTTTTAAAGAGAACCCGTCAGGCAAAATAACCCCCCTAAACTAAATATATTTTCATAAACTGCCATAAGAGAGCATTGCCTCTATCCCTGCATTGTCCCTCTACATGCTTGTAAACCTAAGCAATGAGAGATACAACCGCTCCAGGCAGCCATGTTATAGCAGAGCATGTCAGGTACTTGTGTAGCTGATGTCTGTGTCTCTGTGTATTAGGAGGATGCAGCATGTCAGCAGATACAGCACACACACTAGCAAAGCTTTACTATACATTACACACAGACATGAGCAGGGAGAGGGGAGGGGGAACAGGTGTGACATCACTGCCTCTGACCATGTGACCAGCCTCATTTACATAATAAAGAAAAGATGATTTTACAATGATTACTGTATGAATTGACTAGATAAAGGCTGTGATGGATCCTTGTGAGCTGCTCCAACAGGTAGAGGCGACAGGACAAGTGACACAGACCTGATGACCGGTGTCCTTTAAGTCTACTCTTTTGTTACTGACTTTTCAATGGAGCGGCAATCAAGCTTGCACCCTACCCCTGCATGTGAAGGACAACCACCATGCAATGTATACAACTTTCTCTATCGGTTCCATGGACTGGCACTGCCTGGGCTCAATAAAGCCGAACAGGTGGCTTTGGACACCTTTTGTTGGCACCTTATGGCACCCGTAAAGGGGTTTGTCTGTCTACGCCAGAATTCTGGAGTAAATTGCACCTGAAATACTCTGCTCCACATTTGAGGGTTTTAGACGGTTTTCAGACTTATCCGAAAAGGAGCGGTGGCCTTGGTCTAGTTTGCAGCACCACAATTTTTTGGCCACCACTCTGTTTTACCAAGGCCACCACTCCGTTTTACCAACTAATAGGAGGTGCAGAGTACAACTCCCCAGTCTTGTACTGCACCAGATTAATCATCCAGCATCCGGCACGGATTAATCTGGAGCAGCAGAGATCTGTCTAGTTCTACTCTGCACTAATCTAAAGACTGACACATTACTACATCTTTTATTGTCAGCAAGTCTTCCCATTGCTGTACCTTCTCAGTAATATGAATAATTGTTGTATAAATGAAAGCCTGAGAAATTTTGGGGTCTTGTTGCTAGGGATATTCTGCCAAATTTACGTAATTGAGAAGACTTCTTGTTGCGTTCCCATAGCAGCCAAACTTGCAGACGTGACCTATGTATGCATGTAATATCTTAGAACCTAGTAGTATTGGTGGTATAGTTTAGGGCCAAAACAATGATTCATGCTGCAGGACTAGCTGATATTCAGTGTGTCTGCCAATGCCATTGTATGATTGGCTGTTGGATGAAAAGTGTCCCTCGCCTTCCAGGAATCTTCTAGTGTGTATTTGAGGATTTAGACCTCATGCACCCAAACCTGTTTCAGGGCAGTGTGCTGGATGTTTTTTTGGTGGTGAGCGCATATCCCCATTAATTTGTTTGGTTGGATTTAATCTCTCCCTACGTGATATGACAGCCCAGCCTGCAAAACATGGAGCAGGTCCTATTTGTGCCAGTTTTTGCAGCTGTGGCAGTCTTTTTTTCTGTTTTCAAAGTGCTCACACAGCGATGATGCAAGCCACAAGCGAGGACATGTGTGTCCATAAGGCCTAACATTGTTGCCCCCTTAGATATGATGGAAGGAGACCTAGCTCATGTGACTCGGGCCTTTCCCCACTTATCTAGCTGCCGTGACTCGGGCCTTCCCCACTTATCTAGCTGCCTTGACTCGGGCCTTCCCCACTTATCTAGCTGCTGTGACTGTGCTTTTTCCTTGCCTACTGTATAGTTAGTATGTGTGCTGTCCACTTAGAGCTGCGGAAAGAAAACATAGCTTCTGTGACTGCTCTTTCCTGCTTCCTCCTGGCAATAATAAGGAATTGGGCATAAATTTCAAACATACGTGTGTATTGGGGCATTGGGATTGGATAACTATATAAAGTAAATGGCCAGTATTAGGCTAGAAGTATCTTTCGTAGCACAGGAGAGATGGTGGATGCATATACTTTATACACCTATTGTTGGCTTGTGCACATATTTATGATATTAGAGGATGAGATTATTACCATAATTGTTCTATCCATTTGTATATGTTGACATTTATAACCACCAATATGTTTCTTTGTGCTCTTATCACCTATTTATAGTGTGAAATAAGCTGATCTTCAGGACATGGCTGACTAAAAATAATGTTTATGTCCTGCTTTATGGCTTAACCTTTCAGCACCAGGAGGTGGCTAATTAGCCGGAGATGGGCCCTGGAGTGCGACTATTTTTATTTTCCGGTGAAGTTGCTATTGATTAATGTGAGCTCGGAAAAAGAAAAACCTTAGACATTATGATGCAGAGGAAATATTGCGTATTAATCACCCTATGTATAATCTAATGAGGCCTAGAAGTAATGGCCCTGCACGTACCGTCCAAGCCCTTATTCCTCTAAGGTGAAAATAACAACAGTCTCGCTATGAAGCCGAGAGAGGGATACGAATGGGTCTGTGAATCTTAATCTTGATGGCTCCTCTTGTCTGTGAAATGCCCTGAATCTTAAGAAACCTGTGGTCTGAATGCAGAGAAATCTCATTTGTAATGTTCAAGTTTCGGAGCACCATGTGCATAACTATTTGGCTCCCTGCACATGAGCTGTTCTCAAGCCACAAACAACGGACCTGTGGTTATTCTTTGTGGTCCGTTTATCATCAGAATATAATCTGTTACTTAGCCTCGTGTTTGCAATAACGGATCCACGTGTTATCTGTTCTTGCGGATCCTCAAAAAATGTCACTAGCTTGTCCCAACGCCCTGAAGGGTCACGGGATTGTATTTTAATGGCAACTGATCCACAAATACGGACGGCGTGTTGACAACACCTGTGTGCAAGGCATGAACCGCAAATACGGACAGGAATATGATCTGATCTGAGTTTCCTCACAGATCTGTGAAAAACATGTTCATGTACCTGGGTCTGTTGAAATCAATGGTGCACAACATGCTGGATTTACTAAGGATAGGGGCGCTTGTTTAAAATGTGCCGCAAACCAGGGGAAATTCTCACCCCTCCCATCTCCATAGGGAGCTGAGCGGCCACGTGCAATACAGGCAGGAATGGGATCTGCCTCGTCTTGGTCAGTCATGGTGCAGTGACTCGCAGTCTGCTCATCACACGGTCACCATATATAATGGAAGTCAATGGCTGCCAAAAAACGCTATTTGCATCAAGCCTTAGTCATTCCAGATTTGTAACTTTTTCGTGCCTTGAAGCCAGAAAGCTGTTGTACATGGCATGATGAGTTCCCCCAATGTGTCCATGTACCATCAACAAAAATGGCCACACAAACTAAAACTATGTTCCCTGGGAATATATCCTACATCAACAGTTTAACCACCACACTCAGCTCCTCCCACTCAGCCTTGATTGACAGAGCTCTTTTTAATTTGCTTAAACAGAATTGTCTGGTCTCGTTTTTCCTACTGATCATTAAAGGTCCATACTCATCATTAAAGGTCTGACACCATATACACCTCTGTGTATTGAGCTGGAACCAAGGATCGGTCCACTGTAAAGAGGACTGATCACCATTGTTTTCATCCACTAGAGATTTTGAAGTGTGGGGTTTTTTGGAGAAGTTTTGCCCATTTATCCAGAAGATAATTTTTGAGTTATAGGACAAGAGTGCCTGAATGCAATCTCCATTCCCTTTCATCCTCATCCTGAGCACCATGTACCTCCAGTGAGTTGAATAGTTCCTCAATATATTTCCACTTTACAATAACTCCATCCATGGTCAATTGTTGGATGTCAAAGGAGAGAAATTTCAAACTAAAGTTACTCCAACACTGGCATCTTGATTGGGTGAAGAACTTTTTCAACTTTTTTTTTTTTTTTCCTAGTATTTTTTTTTTTTTTCAGATTTGTTATAAAATTGGGAAAATATCAAGCACAGGTGTACCTGAACCTGAAGCAAGCTACAGAACGGCACCCCCTCCATCCCATCCAGTAGTAATATATCATGTTACTTTTTTAGTATGGGGTTCTCCCTACAGTGTCTCCCCTGCTGACATGTGCAGAAACCTTTTGTAGCAGGTGACTGATTCTGCCCCCCATGTAGCTGCAGGTGGTGCTGTCTAAGGCAAAAGACTCAACTTGCCTCATAATAGTTAAAGATGACATGAATCTAGGTTGACGCTTATAAGTGACTTTTGTAGTTCTTACGTAGAATCTATTTTTAATGTTTCCCCCGTTTTGGTGATGTTCATAATGTAAAGGCTACAGAACATAATGAAAAGAAAATATATGCCAAGCGGATTTGTAATTGGGCGCCAAGCTGTACATAATAAACGACAATCTGCTCTCCTGTGGGTTAGAAATTACTGAGTGAAATGTCACAATGTACTTGCCTGGTGAAAAAGGGCTTTGTAAAGTTCAAGACGTTGTTTACGTTTTTCTTCATCTTTCCCAATCTGACATTTTATTAATGCATTTTTACATTAAAATCGTTTGTTATGACACATGGTGTTAATTAAATATGGAATGTTTTGATTATTGGGTAATAAAAAATTTGTTCCAACGATTAGAGATGACACTTGAAATCCTCGATAATAGATACTGTGAAAAATATTTCTATATTTAGACTAAACTGATAATATGCATTGGTAGTCTTTCACTTCAAGACTTGATGGAGATTTTAGGGAGCTGAAAAGCCCAAAATTAGGAGTGCAAACCAGCAGGACCAGAAATACTATAATTGTGTGCACTTTGAAAGCCATAAGTAATGGGATGTGTGCTGCTGCTTGTGGCGCGTATGATTCGGCAGGTGGGGGGCACCAGTCCCGAGTTCTCACTCCCATCTCACACCTCACGGTAATTATTTGTTGGGCGCAGCGCCTCGTGGGTACTTGTTTTTCACATTTTGCTTATCCAGCATTAGGGGATCATTCTGCACAATCGTGCTTTATCCCACTCATTTCATGGCTGGATTACATGCAGGCTGAGTTTTTCAGCTATCTCCCGCGTACCTACGCCCTATTGGAGTTATTACATGATTATTACATGATTATTTCATTTCATTTGAGCTGTGAGTTGGTGTTGTGAGATTCGGGTTCGGATCACCCGACATTATCAGGTGTCGGGCTCCGTTTGATCATGTATTTGATGGGTGCACTGGGGTGCATTCCTTTTTAAATGGTTTTATTTTTGTATTGTCTTGCTGATGTTGTCTTCTGTCCATCTCGTTTAATAAAGTGATTTTGCATTTTGCTACTCTACACATGCTTTTTTTGTCCTTCTTGTACAGATTTGTTTGCATGTGTGTAGCCCTATATTGGGTATAATTAATAAGCACAAATCCCAATTCTGTTTATGATTCGGCAGGTGAGCACTGCTCGCCCCACAGATGTGCCCACCACAAAGACTGGCAGGAAGAGGACCTGCCCTAGATTTTGTGGTGCCGGCACGTTCCCAGGGTCATGAACCTGCCCAGTACAATGAAATGGGGCCACAAGTTAGTTGCAGTTTGCATCACTAGCTCTAGGCCAAAGCACACATTATTGTCCGTGAGGCCTTATAACATTGATTTATCACACAAAAATTTGCATTGTGTGCAGCTAGTCTCTATGTTTAATGGATTGGCATTTACTGTTTACAAGTGGTACCAGAACCAAGCTGGGAAAGGAGTATTCTGGCCTACTGGCTTTCAGTTCTGCAGTTTGAGGACTGTTTGGAGGACATTGTAAAGGTCCTTTTAATGATTTCTATAAATGTGTGGCAAGAGCTGGAATACATGCATGATGATTTAAGGGCTGGGGGTCCCTCTATCTATACTGATAGATGAAGCATCATGAGGCTCTATGGATCCTTCACAATCGCATGCATATCTTCCTAAAAAGACTGAGGGTCCGGGAAGGGACAACACAATATCTGTTATCTAGATGGCTATTGCACATTGGTAAAGATACCTGTCTATGAGTAGCACACACTCGGCATCTCCCAGTGGATAGTTTTTTCACTTGTTGAAGTGTGGCGTTGAATCCCTGGAGGGGAATTTCGTTAGACGTTCTGGATAGTGGCGGGGTAATAGCTTTGTTGATCTCTTGTTAACGGTAAACCTTGTTATGTGCCTGGGTATATGGTGTAATTAGAAGTCATTATAAGAGGCCATTCATTTCAGCTAAGAATGGCATCGATAACAAGAGTCAGACCTCTGTAAGCAACTTCTCCTCTCCTCTGTGTTTTATATCCTTATGACAAGGAGGATTGTCCTTATACATTACCATATGCATCTTTTTTCCCTGTGTCAGCATCTCATATTGCTTTTGGGATGCAGCCTCCTGCTGGTAAGAGCTGGGTAGCGTAACCCATTACAAGCAGGAGGCAGAGGAGACCAGGCTGAGGCTGCATCCCATAGATTACACTGCAATCTCTATGGGTCATGTTTGATGCCACATCAGCCTGTTTCCTCTTCCTTCTACTAGCGATAGGTTTCTTCTGGTCCTGCTCTTACCAGCAGGAGGCATGAGAACAGTGTGAGGCTTGTGGGCACCTGTAATCTATGAGTATTGTAGAAGTTTAGAAGTTAAAGCTCAGCATTGGCACCCTTGCTGCTTTGTAAAGATCCAAAGGCGTTCCCCCAATATGGTGGCACATAGGTGGGCAGACTACTACAAATGAGAAAGTAGCTGCTTTTATTAGGAGGATTGTCTACTTGTACATCTATGCAATGTTAATGATTTTCCACCATCTGTTAATCTTTCAGAGAGGGCGATTGCACGTCATGAAGTCCGGGAAATTGAACAACGCCATTCTCTGGACGGTACCCGACAAGACATCCCGCTTGATGAAGATGAGGACATTTTGATTATTTATAATAGAGTTCCGAAGACTGCCAGCACATCCTTCACAAACATTGCCTACGACTTGTGCGCAAAGAACAAATATCACGTGCTTCACATCAACACCACCAAAAATAACCCTGTGATGTCACTGCAAGACCAGGTACGCTTATTCTCTGGCCATGTCATTGAAGGTTTTGTCTGAACTTTTTGTGCATGTTTGTTGTGTTGTTGGGATTGTGTGTAACCTTGGAAAGACTAACCCCAGCGCTATTGGAAATGCCAGTGAGTATAGACGGGGAGAGCGCCAGGGGATAGTAGATGTCGTTAAAAAGGACGAAACCCGTAATCCAAGTAAAATTAACATCATTTATACAAGTGACTGTGTTGGAGGTGGACTGCCCCTTCATCAGATCCTATTGGGGAAGCGGATGTCAGCTTGGGGGTGAAAAGTGGTAAGTGTCTACCTTAGAGGGCGCTGTCTTGCTCTTTTTCCCCCATCGCTCTCACTTCATGATGATGTCCTCGTACCATTGATTACGGTGATCATTGCTGGTGCTCAGCATTGCTGCTCTGCACACAGCAGCATCACAATATCCTTCGCCGTGTAAAACCATTTTGGAGAATTTTTGTTTTTCGTTCTCCACTACAGGGGACATTTGAGAACACTGCTCTATATATAGCTGTTATATGTAGGTATTGCCAGAGCAACCAGCTTCTGCTTGTCATTTTCAGTACATTTACAAATTAAAAGCAAGTTGTAAGAATGTCACCGTCCTCTCTGTACAGAAACCGGGCAAACGGCGTGCAGAAATAATATGTAGTACCCGGGGGAATACGTAAAGCAGTATAAACCGCTACATACGAGAGGACAAGAGCAGACTTGCTTGGTGGGAATAGTTAGGTTCTGCTTCTACCAATTGTTTGCTATGTATGTATGGAGATAAAGGGGATGCATAATGACGGCCTTTATTCTTCTAAAACATGCCGAGCATTTTTACATGCTACAAAAGTAAAGTTTATGTACACGAGGAATAACTGTATTTGTGGGTGTTATGACTTTTTATCAATTATTTTTCCTCCGGAGAGCTCAAGGCAACTAGATGCTTCCATATGCGGTTTACAGATAGTAGAGAGGACTATCTAACTATATTCTCGTAGGAAAGAATGACAATCACTCTACAGACCCAGGCCTGCTCTCAAACATTCTGCCTGCAGATAGGCCTCATGTACAATCTCCCCAGTTCCTCCTGCTCTATAACATGCTGCCTACAGATATGACGCTGTTTAATCCTCTCAGCTGATTATGCTCTATTGTATGCTGTCTTTTTTTGAGACACTATGTACAATCTACTCAGCTTTTCATGGTCTAACACATGCTGCCTGCCGATGGGATTGCATAACTGATGCATGGTCCTTTTTAAGGGCTCAATGAGCAGAGACCTACATGAATAAATTACCTGTTATATTGAACCTTATTCCACAAATTATATGTCAATCTTCAAACCTCCTCCTGCTCTATAACATGATACCTGCAGACAAGATCCAGAGATCAATCTGTTCAGCACGTTTTGTGCTTCAATATGCTGCCGTCTGAGAGGACATTGTGAATGTGTTCAACTCCTCTTGCTCTATGACATGCTTCCTGCAAATGGGACACTGTATAATGTGCACATCTCACCTTGGTCTTTAACATAATATGCAACGCTCCTCCTGCTCTATAACATGCTACCTGAAGATGGGACCACATTATTAATGTGATTGGTTCCCTTTAAGTACTGTAAATACCTCCGCCTCCTGCAGCCATAACCTAGCTTTACTGTCTATAAAAATAAATTGTCAGTACCCCGGGAGCGCTGTGACTCCTGAGACTCATGATCACTTGAATGCGAATACATCATCCAATCAGATTGTTATCAAACCTCTCCAGGAGCTTTCGGAGCAATCAGCAGCGGCTAGAACATGAAGCGGCGTGTGTCATTGTGCAGGATTATGTGTAACTCTGTCCCTCTGTAATCAGGAGACTGAATCCGGAGGTAAAATACATTACCTGAACACCACTTCTATCCCGCCGTCTATATCAATCGCCTCTATTCCGCATTGTGACGGAGGAATGAAGACCCTCTGGTGGAATTGGTTAATTAACACTTTTTGTTAGGATTCTGGGAGCAGCAGGATATTAATTGTTAATTGTAGCGGCTGGAATGGAAAGGTGTCGGATTCTCCGCACATTTCTCCTGGCTGCGGTTATTCTCAATATCTCTACAATTGATATGCCAAAATATGCAATCTTATTATTATAAAAATAAATCAAACTGTCAGTGGTTTATGCGTAGAACACAATCGCAATACATCATTGTGTCAGGTAGTGCGTCGGTACCAGCGGGTCCGCAGCACATCGGGCCCCACTTACAGATATTCTCTTCCTGTTTTTCTCTCGGATGATTGCTAGAGGAGATGTGTATTCATAACTGATATCTAATATCTCCTGATAGGGGGCTCTTCCCCACAGCTGTGGACAGTAATGTACTCGCCAATATTTTTTTATTTTTATGGGCTTAATCACTCCGGGTTAAGCAGTGCAGAATGGCAGCAGCTACGTTATGGTGATTTAAAAGCCGCAAAATGCGTCAAGCATAGTCCGGTCACAGCCGAACCCCTGTATACAAGTAGCCAGCGGAGACTGGCTGCACAGCACTGGACCCGAGCACCGGGGAGAGGTGGGTGGTTTTTTTTCTCTACCCCATCAGGTCCAGTTAGTTAGTTGACAGGGGGAAGGGGGAACCGAATATATATACACATGAGTAGATGCAGCCTGTACATGAGGATTTGCTATAAAGATTACATAAAATATTCCTTTTTTTTTCTTAATTTTTGTCTGGGGAAGTTACTTCCAGTCCAACTTCAGTCGGAGCAAAGGCTACTGAATGCTAGAACATGTTTTTAAGGAAGGGAAAGCTTTACAATAAAGGGTTTAAAGTAAAAAAAAAAAAATCCTGTATATAAATGCAACACTTGTTACATATGATTTTCCCCAGCTTTAAAGGAAATCTACCATCAAAATCCAGCATGGATAAACCAAACGCGTGACTGTGTTAATCTTCTTTGTTATCCATGATCTCCTATCCTCTAAAATCAACTTTTACTATTATGCTAATGCGCCTGACACGCTTCTGGGGGGTGTTACCAGAGCCCCTGTGTGCTGTAGCTTCACATACTGTTACACTGTATTCCTCACTGCAGTGGAGGAAATTTCAGAAGCAGTCTGAGGGGGAAGTGCTCTTGCACAGCCTAACAGCCTGTGAAGGTACAGCACAGAGTGGTTCTGGTAACACTCCAGGATCCCTTCAGACTCATTGGCATAATTTTATGTTGATTTTAAAGGAAAGAGGCCATGTTTAACAAATATAAGAAGATTATCACAGTCAAAGTCTCGTTTGTTTACCATGCTTGATTTCCTAGGAATTCTCAAAAAAATGCTACATTACTTCTATTGTTTGGTACCTACGCCTGGCTGGAAGTGCTATGACCTCCGGTGGGTTGTATTGGCCGTTGATTGGCTGAAGCAGGACACATGCCCTGTGGCTCTTCTGACCAGGTGGAGATTGTCGGGGAGATTTAACCCTTTTTCCATCCTTCTCATAGCCCTGTATGGAGTAGATGCATATTCCCTGGGCACGGTGGATGTGTTGGCGGGGTACAGCTGGCGCCTCCAGTCTAGCAGTTATACTGTAATATCCCTTTGTGTACGACTCTTTATTATGATGTATTTTGCTAGTTTCCTTTTAAGGACATATTTGTTCTCTGCGTGGCCCTGTATTATATGGAGTCTGAACCTTATTGTTCCCCTTCCACACTGCATATAATATGTTACTTTGTATAGTACGTTCCAAGTCTGATGTCTGGGCCACAATTATTTTTGTGCTAGAAATTTTCTCTCATAAAAATTCTGGCTCCACAGACGGAGTCATTTGTTTTGATTCCCATTTATTCCTTTCTGTATTGTTTTTCATCCTTGTGGTAGGGAATATTGTGAGAAGTATATTTTCCTGTAGCGCACACACTGTGCCTTGTACCTCATCATTTCATGTGACAAATAGACAGGGGAGCGGATATTGCTGTATTATGTGGGCACAATGTATAAAAGAAGATATTTTCCACGTTTCAGTCTCCATAGGGGCCGTCTGATCTGCTGCAGATTTTAATATGCGGCCTAATCCAGATAGGATTTAGAATCTGGAAGTAATTGCTTGTGTAACACTCTTACTGGATGTATATTATTACATGGGTATTTCTAGCTGTGAGTAGGACTTGTTCATTTTTTACATTTTGCTCTGGAATACTATTGCGACTGCTGTGGAGAATTGCTTACATGGCAACTCCTCTAATCCTTCTCTTGTAGCATCCTGTATGGTACGGATGGCCCAGGTCACAGCTAATGCGGACCTAACGCCTTAACATCCGGCACCAGACTATGGATTGCTTGAATAAAAAAAATAGACCTTAAAAATATTAATACTGACCCCAGACCAGGCCAAAAGACACTGACCCCATACTAGATCTACTAAGTACACACTCCCTAAACAAAACATTGACCCCCCACAAACAAAGTAGGCGCCTGCGCCAAATACAGGCAGAAATCAGACTGAGCCTAGCCCCCCCCCCCATCTATTTATGCAAACTCTATACCACACACCTACGAGGCCAGGCCCCCAAATAAATGGAGAGCCAATACCAAGCCCTCCCAAAAAAATATAAAAGGCAGTGGTAAGGCATTCTAGAAAAAAAATACAATGCTAAGATCAGGACCCCTAAAAAATACAGACAGTGGGTGGTTTATATTTGGATATTAAAAGAATGCTGTTAGTAGTTTAGCCCTATAAAGCCACAGACCGTGATGGGGCTACATAGCTCTCCAGGAACTATACCTATCTTTGTGTGTGTTCTTAGAAGCAGCAGGACTGTAATTATACCAGGATTGTAGCTGGAATTGTAGCAAGGAATTCAAGGAATTCTGTGCTCTTATCACATTTAGTAGTCCGGTGAGTTAATTGGGAAGTGCTCCCTGCACATATACTGGACACGTTTTTTCTACTCACTAAAATGAAGGGGCTGTGAAGCAGTACAGTGAAAAGATTTCCTGCTACAATGCACCAAGTCCAGTTACAATACTGGAATATAAATTTCTAAAGGTAAATATGTACTCAAGAGTTGTGCTGTTTGAAGGTAACATTACTCAGTTCTTTTGAGGAGTGCATTTCTATGGTGACAAATGCATTTTTATTACAGGATTGTGGGTGTGGGGTGGTATGGCAGTATCAATCCGACAATCTAGGTTTAAAATACCCTAGGGAATCTGAGAAATGGTAAAAAATAAATTATAAAAATTATTAAACTTAAAAATTTAAATCCTTTCCCTAGAAATGATATAAATAAACCGAAGAATCCTAAACGTGTAAAGGTATCGCCGCGTCCCAAAACATCTGATCTATCAAAATATAATAATGGTTATTTCTGGCATTTAACCCTGTAATGGAAAATGGCGACAAAGTCAAAAATTTTTTGTCATTTTCCAAAATATAAAAATGCAATAAAAAGTGATCAGAAGGTCGTACTTAAAAAGGTAAAGGTGCTTAAAATGGTAGCGATGAGAATGCATCAAAAGTCACAAAAAATGACCACACTCATTCCACACACTGAAGTATGAAAAAGTTATTAGTGCCAGGAGATGACAGAATGTAGATTTTTGTTTTTGTACATGAGGTTTTTTTTCTTACCGACACAAAGAATAAACAGGTCATTTTGGGTGCACAGTAAAGGCCATAAAAAAACAAGCCCTCAAGAAAATGGCGCAAATCCCCCCCACCACCACCACCAATTTCACTGCATTTTGAATTCTTTTTCCCTCTTCCCAGTACATGGCATGGAATATTAAATGCCGTCACTATGAAGTCCAATTTGTTATGCAGAAAACAAGCCGTCATAAAGCACTTTTCATGGAAAAATAAGTTAGACTTTTGAAGGTGGGGAGTGAAAAATGAAACCGCAAAAACGAAAAGGGATGATGATAATACTTGTATAGCACACACAGATTCTGCGGCGCTGCACAGAGCTTTCCAAATCGGTCCCTGTCCCCAATGGTGCTCACAATCCAAAAACATACTGGTAGGTTGATTTAAGTGTGGGAGGAAACTGGAGGACCCAGAGGAAACCCACACAAACACAGAGAGAGCATACAAACTCTTTGCACATGTTGACCCTGGTACTTGAACCCAAGACTCCAGCGCTGCAAGGCTGTAATGCTAACCACTAAGCCAAGGATAATAACTGCCTATATCTCTGGTTCTGTAGGTCACAAAGCCATATGCCTCCTGTCATCTGAAAGATAAAATCCTTATCTTTAATAAGACATCAGAAGCAAACATGCGGCTTTTCAAGATATACTCCCCCTGCAACCACTAAACTTGTCTTTTTTTCATGTGAACATGAGGTGAGAAGAGTCAAATTTCCTGATTTTTGGAGAGAGGTTTTATAGGTAGACGGGTGACATTTCACATATGATGGGAAAGGTAGAAAGGATGTTTCATTCCCTACTTGAGGGGGCTAGTAAGTTTAGTGGGGGTTCTCTGTGTATATTTGCAGCAGATATGACATGGTAGCCCTGTGCTGTAAGATGTCTGTCATCCTTTCATGGTAATCTCATTAACACCTACCAAAAAAACTAAAAGAAACTGCAGAGAAAAGAAATTTGATGAAAACCGAGTTTACTAATAACTATAAGGTGCTTTAACGCTTCACACAATCATTTCCCTGCAAACATAAAATATTTATTTTAATTAATAGTTGTTATTTTATATTCTTCTGGGAAAAAATGTAATTGAATCGGGAAGCTCCTATTTTTGAGCAACAACTTTTGATGGAAAAATCTCATACACAGAAAATTGAGAATTTTTATGGTTCGGTATAGTGGGGGAGATTTCTTGTGCTGATCTCATCGGAAATCGTTGCGCACTTCAAAAATTTGCAGCTATAAGGGTGACACCTCCACGCTTTGTGGGTGTGGAGGGGACATAGAGGGGGCGTGGCCACCAGTGGAATGTGCAGGCACTCAGCGATCCTGCCTTGTGCCTGCATACTTTTTAAAAATCTCTCTTTATGCAAAACTACACCCGTTAGTACTTGTACCATATGGATCAAGACTGGGCAGAGGCTGGGTTGTGTTCACACTGCAGCTTAATACAGTAGCAGCAAAGATTTTTGTTTTTCTATGTTCTGTACTGTACTGAGGGAGTAGAGATTGTGCTCGACATGATTTTGCAGGGTTTTTTTCACCTTTGGTAACAATGTATTTGCGGCAGAAAATATTTGGTAGTAATTTTATCTTTCCGGAATGTTGCACTGATGGGTGGAGCACTGAGGGGAGGGGAGGGGGCGGGCGGTGTAGAAGTCTGGCCAAAGGCCTGGGTCCGATTAAAACTGGCATGGACTCTGGGCTGTACGAATGTTATAGTCCCTACAAGTTTGGAATCACTTCCCACAAACATGCTACTGGAATAAAGCTGGTTGGGGAATAGAGGATGTGTCCCTTCTGCCTATTGTCAATCTGCAGTTTCGGAATCTTTGGAGGACCTTCAAAGGTCATGAAATGGAGATACAGAGGAGTTCTGGCACTCGGAAGAATGTTCAGGGAAACAAAGGGGTGTCCAACACATGGAGTTTATTGTAAAAATAAAAAATAGTAAAAAACCAACCTGTTTCAGCTCAGTAAATGACCTTCATCAGGCATGAAAGGTCCTGAAATGGCTCTTGTGTACAAGTGTAATGAGAGCAAGAAAAGATGTATGAGGATTTCATTTCATGGGTGCAGGTCCTTCTCCTTATGAAATTTGGTGGATTGGGTGGCCATGGGCTACCGCCTGTATTATAATCCACCACTGCCAGGGGCCTCCACACCCAGCAGTCCTTCATACCCAATTCACATTATACGTTGTTTGCTGCACAACTTGTAAACATCCAAAAGTGCCATATTTGTATGTTTACCTTAAATCACTGGATATCCTTATGTTATGATGAAGCGTAACACATTAACTGGGGGAAAAAAAATAAACCACTAGCCTTACCATTGGGGGACATAACTAGATTTTAAAGAGTATCTGTCAGCAGATTTTGACCATATCTAGTTGTACACAGTAATCGGAATTGGTCCTGGAGATCTGGGGAAAAATACTTTTCTGTGTGTTGTTGTTCGAAGCAGCAGGACTGTGAAAAATGTGTTTCATATTCCAGGATTGTAGCTGGACTTTGATCTCCTTAATGTGTAAGATCCCTTCTATGAGTCAGTGGTTATAAATTACATCCGTGGAGTACCACCGTGAAGAGCTCTTAAACACCAGTGCATCTGAGTGCTCCAAGTCTAGCTACAATCCTTGGAAAATACAGTATTTTCATTTTTGACAGTCCTACGGCTACTTATAACACACACATATTTTAGATTTGTGAATTGTATGTAAAATGAACAAATCGATTCAGAGTAAACTTTATCAAACCGAAATCAAAGATGTTATCCAGGGGAAGTGACATTTCCTCGTCCGTGGGGACATCGGTGCCCTCTCCTATGTTACAATAACGTTACACACCCATATTACACATTATTTTTCATGCTTTTGGTGTAGGATTTGTATTTCCAATATACGAGGAGTGTGTCTCCGTCCTCAGCTGTTGTCCACCAGAGCGGTGATGGTTGACGCGCCATATCTTTGCCTCCAGCTGGGTGTTGGGAAGAAGCGTGTCACGCGTTTTGGCTCTTCCTCGGCTGATTGTTGTTCGCGTGTTCCTCAGAGGTTACAATCCTTTGTACACCACAGATTGCTGTATTAATATTCTGTATACTTTTATTTTCCTAGATGCGTTTTGTCAGAAATGTGAGTTCATGGAGAGAAATGAAGCCCGGCTTCTACCACGGCCATATTTCCTATTTGGACTTTGCAAAGTAGGTGTTTGATTTTCCTTCTCCTTTTTTCTCACCCTTCTTATCCCAGCATGGTGGATTCCTACCACATCGGAGAATTACAATTGTGCAGTCGTAAGCTAATCTTTTGTTACTTCATGGGGGCTGCAACGCATTGCAGGCTAATTCATGATGGCCGCTCCGTGACGTTATGGAGCAGTGCCCTCTAGTGTGCACATAGGTGAAGGAAGGTTACAGCCAAAATGAAACCACACTGCATGACAACATTTTTCTACAAAAGTTTGCACTTGTTATATTTTATAAGGTTGACATTATTGATGAATATCTAGATACAGTACAGGCAGTCCCCTTCTTAAGAACACCCGACTTACAGACGACCCCTAGTTACAAACGGACCTCTGGATGTTGGTAATTTACTCTACTTTAGTTCCAGGTTACAACGATCTGCTGTAAAAGTTCTTAAAGATGTCTACAATTAATCTTTATTGTTAACCCTGGTTCTGATGACAACCCAAAAGTTTTAAAATCAAATTGTCACAGAGACCAAAACATTTTTTCGCTGGGGTTAAAATTATAAAATATACAGTTCCAACTTGCATACAAATTCAACAGAACTTTCTTGTACGTAACCCGGAGACTGCCTGTATGTTATATTATGTGTATGTATGTGTGTACCACATTTCAATGGTCTTTTGTCACAACACAATTGAGTCAATTTATAGTGAATTAATGCCAAACTACAGTAAAGACTGACACAAGCCCCGAGCCGTGCAAAGGAGGGAGTATTTGTGGATAGACTGGATCTATTTGTAACAATGTGCCGTTCAGAGTCTATGGAAAGTTTGGTGATAACTGCAAATTATATTTTTTCATCTCAATGTTTTTCATTTCAGATTTGGAGTAAAGAAGAAGCCCATTTATATAAATGTCATCAGGGATCCTATAGAGAGACTGGTCTCCTATTACTACTTCCTTCGATTTGGCGATGACTACAGGCCAGGCCTCCGCCGGAGGAAGCAGGGCGATAAGAAGGTATAAGATGTGATTGAGACACGGATAGTAACTGACTAGAGGATTTTTGGATGTAGTCAGATTATTATGGATGCTATGTATTGCAGTTTGTGCTTCCGTACCCCAGCGTATGTCAGGAAACGTTGGAAAACATTTACGAGACCTTATTAATAACTTAGACGTACATACACGGAACTAATCCAGGAAAATGGATGAAACGTGATCTGAAAATCGTCCGGCTTGTTTGTCGACTGATCTTAAGGGATTTTTTTTGTCTGGTGAAGAGTTTGATCCCAAAGCACATTTGACTCCTAAGGGTGATGCCACACATGGCGTTTTGAACCCGTTTTTGGTCCGTTTTTAAGCAGTCCGTCCAAAAACGCATGCGTTAAAGAAACGCACGTGTTTTTGAAAAATGCATGCATTTTTTTGAAAATGCATCAGTTTTTGACCAGTTTTAATTAAGATAATTGGTAAAACCTGTCAAAAACGGATGCGTTTTAAAAAAAAATGGGTTCAAAACGCCATGTGTGACATCACCCATGTGTGGCATCAACCTAAAAGGGAGAGAACATAGTGTATAAAGCTATGCATAACATCTAACGTCCTCCATATTCACACCTGGTACACATAAAGAAGGCATTGCGGAGGCCTACCGAGGCAGAGGGAAATTATCAAGTGATTTCACAACTCTTACGTTTTATCTTCACGTTTATTAGCAGCTGTTATTTTCACCTCACACCAGGTGCCGAGACTACACAGAGATATGAGGTGAGGGGAAATGGGAAGATTTCACAATTTGGCCTCCAGAACTGCTGCTAATTTGTGCTACCATCCATGTGTACCCCCAAACCATCTCTCCACCTCTATGATGTACCTGACAGGAAGGGGTCCACAATTCGTGCTCTTTTGTCAGGCGTTGCCTTTTCATGTCTCCTTGATCCTATTTTTGCTCTCTAGTCTTCCCCTTCTCATATCATCTAATAGCAAGTGAGTTCACGACTCTGTTTTCCAGCAGATGTTATTTTGAGCTCAAACCAGGTGTGGAGACTACACACAGATAAGAGCTGAGGGAAAATGGAAGAATTTCTCACAGTAATTCCTTGTACAAACGAACTTATGTATTCATGGACCACAAACCGGCCTGAGGTACTTTATTTGCGGCACGTGTGTCATCGGCAACACCACCCAGGTCACAGACATGTGCAGGAATAGGACCTGTTCAGTTCCCTCACACACTTGCTGGAAACCATGGACCTACCGGAATACATAAGGCTCTCCGTGTCCGTGTGCAAGCGGCCTAGCTGATGTTAATAAAACCTGATGAGAATGAGGGTGCGGTCACACGTTGCAGTTAAAACTGCATCGCAATTAGTTTTGGGTTGGTTTTAGGTGGTATTACCTTTTTAACAAGTGAAAGACCTCACATCAACAGGTGAATGACATTTGTGGAGCAGGTTTCTCCTTCAAAATCAAATTCAGCCATTCAGTTCATGTCTTTCACCGGTGAAATTGACAAAACTGCACCTAAAACCACCTCAAAACTGGTTGCAATGCAGTTATAACTGCAACGTGTGACCGCACCCTGAGAGAAATGAACTGTCCCTTACATTAACCAAATGGTGTCTTTGTTAGATGCACCAATCCAGTAGCTTTTTCGATCCCCTTTGGCTTTCAGAACTTCTACAAATTTGTGCGATCATCCATTCATACCCTAAAATCCACTTTGTTAATTCCTGACAGGAAGAGTTCTTCAGTTCATGCCCGGCATTGCCTTTCCATTTCTCTTAGGCCGGCGCCACACAGGGCGCTTTGTCTGCGCTTGCTTTGACATTATATAACTCTATAAGCTCAGTGATAAGCTAACAGTCCCTAGAGTTCAGCTGTAATATGTTAGGAATGCGGCTGTAAATTTTCTGTATTACTGCAGCGCCACCACAGGACAAATCATGCATTACGCAGTTTGTACTAAAACCCATCGGCTGTCGGGTTACTGCACTTATATTTAAGTCCTTGAGAGCAAAAGATAAGCTTTGTAGCAATGTTTAGTTAATAGGTATAGGTTGTGAAGAGGGGAACCCCTCTCTGTCTAAGGCCCCTTTCACACTTGCGTGCAGAACTTGCATTGCACTCTGACCCATTGTGCTCAAAATGCTTTTTCAGACTTGCATTTTTTTCACACACGTATATTTTTTTTAACGCACTAAGGCCGGCGCCACACAGGGCGCTTTGTCTGCGCTTGCAAACGCAAACAAAGTCACGCCCACCGGGGCGGGCCTCGGCCCGATCGCACTCGGCCCGATCGCATCGGCGTTTCTATGGAAACGCTGCGATCGGGAACGAGCCGCCGGTGTTTCGCGTTAAATTAACGCAAAAACGGGGCTCGTTCCGATCGCAGGCGTTTCCATAGAAACGCCGATGCGATGGGCCGAGGCCCGCCCCGGTGGGCGTGACTTTGTTGCGTTTGCAAGCGCAGACCCAAGCGCCGGTGTGGCGCCGGCATAGAGAAATGGAAAGGCAATGCCGGGCATGAACTGAAGAACTCTTCTGTCAGGAATTAACAAAGTGGATTTTGGGTATGAATGGATGATCGCACAAATTTGCAGAAGTTCTGAAAGCCAAAGGGGATCGAAAAAGCACTGGATTGGTGCATCTACAAGACACCATTTGGTTATGTAAGGGACAGTTCATTTCTCTCAGGGTGCGGTCACACGTTGCAGTTATAACTGCATGCAACCAGTTTTGAGGTGGTTTTAGGGCAGTTTTGTCAATTTCACCGGTGAAAGACATGAACTGAATGGCTGAATTTGATTTTGAAGGAGAGATAGTGTTCCACAAATGTCCATTCACCTGTTGATGTGAGGTCTTTCACTTGTTAAAAAGGTAATACCACTAAAACCAACCCAAACTAATTGCGATGCGTTTTAACTGCAACGTGTGTGACCGCACCTCATTCTCATCAGGTTTTATTAACATCAGCTAGGCCGCTTGCACAGGACACGGAGAGCCTTATGTATTCCGGTAGGTCCATGGTTTCCAGCAGGTGTGTGAGGGAACTGAACAGCTCCTATTCCTGCACATGTCTGTGACCTGGGTGGTGTGGCCGATGACACACGAGACGCAAATAACCTACCTCAGGCCCATTTGTGGTCCATGAATACATAGTTCGTTTGTATGAGGAATACTGTGAGAAATTCTTCCATTTTCCCTCAGCTCTTATCTGTGTGTAGTCTCCACACCTGGTTTGAGACCCAAATAACATCTGCTGGAAAACAGAGTCGTGAACTCACTTGCTATTAGATGATATGAGAAGGGGAAGACTAGAGAGCAAAAATAGGATCAAGGAGACATGAAAAGGCAACGCCTGGCAAAAGAGCACGAATTGTGGATCTTCCCATTTTCCCCTCACCTCATATCTCTGTGTAGTCTTGGCACCTGGTGTGAGGTGAAAATAACAGCTGCTAATAAACGTGAAGATAAAACGAAGAGTGTTGTGAAATCACTTGATAATTCCCTCTGCCTCGGTGGCCTCCGCAATGAGCCTTCTTTATGTGTACCAGGTGTGAATATGGAGGACGTTAGATGTTATGCATAGCTTTATACACTATGTTCTCCCCCTTTTAGGTTGATGCCACACATGGGTGATGTCACACATGGCGTTTTGAACCCTTTTTTTTTTTTTTAAAACGCATCCGTTTTTGACAGGTTTAACCAATTATCTTAATTAAAACTGGTCAAAAACTGATGCATTTTCAAAAAAATGCATGCATTTTTTCAAAAACACGTGTCTTTCTTAACGCATGCGTTTTTGGACGGACTGCTTTAAAAACGGACCAAAAACGGGTTCAAAACGCCATGTGTGGCATCACCTTAGGAGTCAAATGTGCTTTGGGATCACACTCTTCACCAGACAAAAAAAATCCCTAAGATCAGTCGACAAACAAGCCGGACGATTTTCAGATCACGTATCATCCATTTTCCTGGATTAGTTCCGTGTATGTAGTCTAAGTTATTAATAAGGTCTCGTAAAGTTTTCCATGTTTCCTGACATACGCTGGGGTACGGAAGCACAAACTGCAATACATAGCATCCATAATAATCTGACTACATCCAAAATCCTCTACTCAGTTATATCGTGGTCCAATCACATCTTATACCTTCTTATCTCCCTGCTTCCTCCGGCGGAGGCCTGGCCTGTAGTCATCGCCAAATCGAAGGTAGTAATAGGAGACCAGTCTCTCTATAGGATCCCTGATGACATTTATATAAATGGGCTCTTCTTTACTCCAAATCTGAAATGAAAAACATCGAGATGAAAAAATATAATTTGCAGTTATCACCAACTTTCCATATACTCTGAACGGCACATTGTTACAAATAGATCCAGTCTATCCACAATACTCCCTCCTTGCACGGCTCAGGCTTGTGTCATCTTTACTGTAGTTTGCATTAAATTCACTATAAATTGATCAATTGTGTTGTGACAAAGACCATTGAAATGTGTTAACACATACATACACATAATATAACCACAGGCAGTCTCCGGGTTATGTACAAGAAAGTTCTGTTGAATTTGTATGCAAGTCGGAACTGTATACTTTATAATTGTAACCCCAACGAAAATTTTTTTGATCTCTGTGACAATTTGATTTTAAAACTTTTGGGTTGTCATCAGAACAGAATACAATAAGCTTAATTGTAGACATCTTTGAGACTTTTACAGCAGATCGTTGTAACCTGGAACTAAAGTAGAGTAATTACCAACATCCGAGGTGTGTTGTAACTAGGGGTCGTCTGTAAGTCGGGTGTTCGTAAGAAGGGGACTGCCTGTACTGTATCTAGATATTCATCAATAATGTCAACCTATAAATATAACAAGTGCAACTTTGTAGAAAATGTTGTCTGCAGTGTGGTTCATTTTGGCTGTACCTTCCTTCACCTAGTGCACACTAGAGGGCACTGCTCCATAACGTCACGGAGCGGCCATCATGAATTAGCCTGCAATGCGTTGCAGGCCCCCATGAAGTAACAAAGATTAGCTTACGACTGCAAATTGTAATTCTCCGAGTGGTAGGAATCCACCATGCTGGGATAAGAAGGGTGGAAAAAAAGGAGAAGAAAATCAAACCCTACTTTGCAAATCCAAATAGGAATATGGCGTGGTAGAAGCCGGGCTTCATTTCTCTCCATGAACTCACATTTCTGACAAAAAGAATCTAGGAAATAAAAGTATACAGAATATTAAACAGCAATCTGTGGTGTACAAGGATTGTAACCTCTTGAGGAACACCGCGAACAACAATCAGCCGAGGAAGAGCCAAACGCGTGACACGCTTCTTCCCAACACCCAGCTGGAGGCAAAGATATGGCGCGTCAACCATCACCGCTCTGGTGGACAACAGCTGAGGACGGAGACACACTCCTCGTATATTGGAATACAAATCCTACACCTAAAGCATGAAAATAATGTGTAATATGGTTGTGGTAACGTTATTGTAACATAGGATGAGGGCACCGATTTCCCACGGACCAGGAAATGGTCACTTCCCCTGGATAACATCTTTGATTTCTGTTTGATAAAGTTTACTCTGAATCGATTTGTTCATTTTACATACAATTCACCAAATCTAAATATGTGTGTGTTATAAGTAGCCGAGTAGACTGTGAAAAATGAAAATACTGTATTTTCCAAGGATTGTAGCTAGACTTGGAGCCTCAGATGCACATGGTGTTTAAGAGCTCTTCACGGTGGTACTCTACGGATGTAATTTATAACCACTGACTCATAGAAGGGATCTTACACATTAAGGAGATCAAAGTCCAGCTACAATCCTGGAATATGAAACACATTTTTCACAGTCCTGCTGCTTCGAACAACACACACACAGAAAAGTATTTTTCCCCAGATCTCCAGGACCATTCCCGATTACTGTGTACAACTAGATATGGTCAAAAACTGCTGACAGATACTCTTTAAAAATCTAGTTATGTCCCCAATGGTAAGGCTAGTGGTTTATTTTTTTCCCCAGTTAATGTTTACGCTTCATCATAACATAAGGATATCCAGTGATTTAAGGTTAACATACAAATATGGCACTTTTGGATGTTTACAAGTTGTGCAGCAAACAACGTATTAATGTGAATTGGGTATGAAGGACTGCTGGGTGTGGAGGCCCCTGGCAGTGGTGGATTATAATACAGGCGGTAGCCCATGGCCACCCAATCCACCAAATTCATAAGGAGAAGGACCTGCACCCATGAAATGAAATCCTCAACACTCTTTTCTTGCTCTCATTACACTGTACACAAGAGCCATTTCAGACCTTTCTGCCTGATGAAGGTCATTTACTGACTGAAACAGGTTGTTTTTTTACTTTTTTTATTTTTACAATAAACTCCATGAGTTGGACACCCCTTTGTTCCTCTGAACATTCTTCCGAGTGTCAGAAGTCCTCTGTATCTCCATTTCATTACCTTTGAAGGTCCTCCAAAGATTCCGAAACTGCAGATTGACAATAGGCATAAGGGACACATCCTCTATTCCCCAACCATCTTTATTCCAGTAGCATGTTTGTGGGAAGTGATTCCAACTTGTAGGGACTATAACATTCGTCAGCCCGAGTCTCATGCCAGTTTTAATCAGACCCAGGCCTTTGGCCAGACTTCTACCCGCCCGCCGCCTCCCCTCAGTGCTCCACCCATCAGTGCAACATTCCGAAAGATAAAATTAATCTACCAAATTTTTCTTGCCGCAAATACATTGTTACCAAGGTGAAAAAACCTGCAAAATCATGTCCAGCACAATCTCTACTCCCTCAGTACAGAACATAGAAAACAAAAATCTTTGCTGCTACTGTATTAAGCTGCAGTGTGAACACATCCCGCCTCTGCCCTCTTGAATCCATATGGTACAAGTTCTAAGGTTGTAGTTTTGCATAAAGAGAGATTTTTAAAAAGTATGCAGGCACAAGGCAGGATCGTTGAGTGCCTGCCAATCCACTGGTGGCCAGCCCCCTCTATGTCCCCTCCACACCCACAAAGCGTGGAGGTGTCGCCCTTATAGTCTGCAAATTTTTGAAGTGTGCAACGATTTCCGATGAGATCAGCACAAGAAATCTCCCCCTACTATACGAACTAAAAATTTTCATTTTGCTGGTATGAGATTTTCTCCATCAAAAGTTGTTGCTCAAAAATAGAGCCTCCCGATTCAATTACATTTTTATTTCCGAAGAATATAAATTGCAACTATTAATTAAAATAATATTTTATGTTTGCAGGGAATGATTGTGTGAGCGTTAAAGCACTTCTTTATGTTGTTAGTAAACTCGGTTTTCATCAAATTTCTTTTCTCTGCAGTTTCTTTTAGTTTTTTTGGTAGTGTGTAATGAGATTACCATGAAAGGATGAAGACATCTTACAGCACAGGGCTACCATGTCATATCTGCTGCAAATATACACAGAGAACCCCCACTAATACTAGCCCCCTCAAGTAGGGAATGAAACATCCTTTACTACCTTCCCATCATATGTGAAATGTCACCCGTCTACCTATAAACTCTCTCCAAAAATCAGGAAATTTGACTCTTCCACCTCATGTTCACATGAAAAAAAGACAGTTTAGTGGTTGCAGGGGGAGTATATCTTGAAAAGCCGCATGTTTGCTTCTGATGTCTTATTAAGATAAGGATTTTATCTTCAGATGACGAGGCATATGGCTTTTGTGACCTACAGACCAGAGATAGGCAGTTATTATCCTTGGCTTAGTGGTTAGCATTACAGCTTGCAGCGCTGGAGTCTTGGGTTCAAGTACCAGGGTCAACATGTGCAAAGAGTTTGTATGTCTCTCTGTGTTTGTGTGGGTTTCCTCAGGGTCCTCCAGTTTCCTCCCACACTTAAATCAACCTACCAGTATGTTTTGGATGTGAGCACCATTGGGGACAGGGACCGATTTGGAAAGCTCTGTGCAGCGCCGCAGAATCTGTTGTGTGCTATACAAGATTATCATCATCCTTTTTCGTTTTTGCGTTTCATTTTTCATCCCCACCTTCAAAATCTAACTTATTTTTCCATGA
The DNA here is from genome assembly GCA_019512145.1 of Engystomops pustulosus. Classification (NCBI taxonomy): domain Eukaryota; kingdom Metazoa; phylum Chordata; class Amphibia; order Anura; family Leptodactylidae; genus Engystomops; species Engystomops pustulosus. The sequence goes on along the minus strand of CM033649.1, from coordinate 32,314,406 downwards.
AATGCTTTATGACGGCTTGTTTCTGCATAACAAATTGGACTTCATAGTGACGCATTTAATATCCATGCCATGTACTGGGAAGAGGGAAAAAGAATTCAAATGCAGTGAAATTGGGTGGTGGTGGGGGGGATTGCGCCATTTTCTCTTGAGGGCTTGTTTTTTTATGGCCTTACTGTGCACCCAAAATGACCCTGTTTATTCTTTGTGTCGGTAGAAAAAAAACTCATGTACAAAACAAAATCTACATTCTGTCATCTCCTGGCACTAATACCTTTTTCATACTTCAGTGTGTGGAATGAGTTGTGGTCGTGTCTTTTTTTGTGACTTTTGATGCATTCTCATCGCTACCCTTTTAAGCACCTTTACCTTTTTAAGTACGACCTTCTGATCACTTTTTATTGCATTTTTATATTTTGGAAAATGACAAAAATTTGGACTTTGTCGCCATTTTCCATTACAGGTTAAATGCAGAACAAAAAACCATTATTATATTTGATAGATCAGAGTTTTGGGGCGCTGCGATACTTTACACGTTAGGATTCTTCGTTTATTATATCATTTCTAGGGAAAGGATTTAAATTTTTAAGTTTAATAATTTTTTAAATTTATTTTTTAACCATTTCTCAGATTCCCTAGGGTATTTTAAACACTAGATTGTCGGATTGATACTGCCATAACCACCCCACACCCACAATCCTGTAATATAAATGCATTTGTCACCATAGAAATGCACTCCTCAAAAGAACTGAGTAATGTTACCTCAAACAGCACAACTCTTGAGTACATATTTACCTTTAGAAATTTATATTCCAGTATTGTAACTGGACTTGGTGCATTGTGGCAGGAAATACTTTTCACTGTATCGGCTTCACAGCCCTTCATTTTAGTGAGTAGAAAAAACGTGTCCAGTATATGTGCAGGAGCACTTCCCAATTAACTCACGGACTACTAATGTGATAAGAGTCACAGAATTCCTTGAATTCCTTGCTACAATTCCAGCTACATCCTGGTATAATTACAGTCCTGCTGCTTCGAAGAACAACAAAGATAGGTATAGTTCCGGAGAGCTATGTAGCCCCATCACGGTCTGTGGCTTTATAGGCTAACTACTAACAGCATTCTTTTATATCACAAATATAAACACCCACTGTCTGTATTTTTAGGGGTCCTGATCTTAGCATTGTATTTTTTTTCTAGAATGCCTTACCACTGCCTTTTATATTTTTTGTGGAGGGCTTGGTATTGGCTCTCCATTTATTGGGGCCTGGCCTCGTAGGTGTGTGTATAGAGTTTGCATAAATAGATGGGGGGGGGGCTAGCTCAGTCTGATTTCTGCTGTATTTGGCGCAGGCGCCGCCTACTTTGTTTGTGGGGGTCAATGTTTTGTTTAGGGATGTGTACTTAGTAGATCTAGTATGGGGTCAGTGCTTTTGGCCTGGTCTGGGGTCAGATTAATATTTTTAGGTCTATTTTTTTTATTCAAGCAATCATAGCGTGGTCCGGAGTTTAAGGCGTTAGGTCCCTTAGCTTGTGACCTGGGCCATCCGTACCTACAGGATGCTACAAGAGAAGGATTAGAGGAGTTGCCATGTAGCATTCTCCACAGCAGGGCAATAGTATTCCAGAGCAATGTAAAAAATGAACAGTCCTACTCACAGCTAGAAATACCCATGTAATAATATACATCCAGTAAGGAGTGTACACACAAGCAATTACTTCCAGATTCTAATCCTATCTGGATTAGGCCCGCATATTAAAATCTGCGCAGATCAACGGCCCCTATGGAGACTGAACGGGAAAATATCTCCTTTCTAACATTTGCCCACATAATACACCAATATCCGCTTCCCCTCCCTCATTTGTCCAGAATGATGAGGTACAAGGCACAGTGTGTGCGCTACAGGAAAATAACTTCTCTCCACTATTCCCTACACAGGATGAAAACAATACAGAAAGGAATAAATGGAATCAAAAAACAAATGACTTCCGTCTGTGGGCACGAATTTTTATGAGAGAAAATTTCTACACAAAAATAATTGTGGCCCAGACATCAGACTGGAACGTACTATACAAAGTAACATATTATATGCAGTGTGGAAGGGGAACAATAAGGTTCAGACCCATATATACAGGGCCACGCAGAGAACAAATATGTCCTTAAAAGGAAACTAGCAAATACATCATAATAAAGAGTCGTACACAAAGGGATATTACAGTATAACTGCTAGACTGGAGGCGCCAGCCGTCACCCCGCCAACAACATCCACCGTGCCCACGGAATATGCATCTACTCCATACGGGCTATGAGAAGGATGGAAAAAGGGTTAATCTCCCCGACAATCTCCACCTGGTCAGAAGAGCCACAGGGCATGTCCTGCTTCAGCCAATGACACGGCCAATACAACCCACCGGAGGTCATAGCACTTCCAGCCAGGCGTAGGTACCAAACATAGAGTAATGTAGCATTTTTTGAGAATTCCTAGGAAATCAAGCATGGTAAACAAACGAGACTTTGACTGTGATAATCTTCTTATATTTGTTATACATGGCCTCTTCCTTTAAATCAACATAAAATTATGCCAATGAGCCTGAGGGATCCTGGAGTTGTACCAGAACCACTCTGTGCGTGTACCTTCACAGGCTGTTGGCTGTGCAAGAGCACTTCCCCCTCAGACTGCTTCTGAATTTCCTCCACTGCAGTGAGGTACGTGTAGCAGTATGTGAAGCTACAGCACACAGGGGCTCTGGTAACACCCCCCAGAAGCGTGTCAGGCTCATTAGCATAATAGTAAAAGTTGATTTTAGAGATGGAGATCATGATAACAAAGAAGATAACACAGTCCACCGTTTGGTTTATCCAGCTGGATTTTGATGGTAGATTTCCTTTAAAGCTGGGGCATAAATCATATGAACAAGTGTTGCATTTATATCAAGGATTTTTTTTTTACTTTAAACCCTTTATTGTAAAGCTTTCCCTTCCTTAAAAAATGTGCTTTACTAGCATTCAGTAGCCTGTGCTCGACTGAAAGTGGACTGGAAGTAACTTCCCCAGACAAAAATTAAGAAAAAAAAAGGAAATATTTTAGTAATCTTTATAGCAAATCCTCATGTACAGGCTGCATCTACTCATGGTATGATATATTCGGTTCCCCCTTCCCCCGTCAACTAACTAACTGGACCTGATGGGGTAGAGAAAAAAACCACCCACCTCTCCCGGTGCCGTGGTCCAGTGCTGTGCAGCCAGTCTCCGCCGGCTACTTGTATACAGGGCTTCGGCTGTGACCGGACTATGCTTGACGCATTTTGCGGCTTTTAAATCACCATAAGTAGCTGCTTGCCATTCTGCCTGCTTACCCGGAGTGATTAAGCCCATAAAAATAAAAAATATTGGCAGTACATTATGTCCACAGCTTGGGGAAGCCCCTCATCAGGAGATCTTAGATATCATTATGAATACACATCTCCTCTAGCAATCATCCGAAGAGAAAAACAGGAAGAGAATATCTGTAAGGGGGCCCGATGTGCTGCGGACCCGCTGGTACCGACGCACACCTGACACAATGAGTATTGCGATTGTGTTCTACGCATAAACACTGACAGTTTGATTCATTTTATAATAATAGATTGCATATTTTGGCATATCAATTGTGGAGATATTGAGAATAACCGCAGCCAGAGAAATGTGCGAGAATCCGACACCTTTCCATTCCAGCCGCTACAATAACATTAATATCCTGCTGCTCCCAGAATCCTAACAAAAAGTGTTAATTAACCAATTCCACCCCAGAGGGTCTTCATTCCTCCGTCACATGCGGAATAGAGGCGATTGATATAGACGGCGGGATAGAATGGTGTTCAGGTAATGTATTTTACCTCCGATTCAGTCTCCTGATTACAGAGGGACAGAGTTACACATAACCTGCACATGACCACACGCCGCGCTTCATGTTTAGCCGCTGCTGATTGCTCCGAAAGCTCTGGAGAGGTTTGATAACAATTGATTGGATAGTATTCGCATTCAAGTGATCATGAGTCTCGGCAGCAGTCCACAGCGCTCCCTGGGTACTGACATATTTTTATAGACATATAGCTAGTTATGGCTGCAGGAGGCGGAAGGTATTTACAGTACTTAGGGAACCAATCACATTATAATGTGATCCCATCTTCAGTAGCATGTTATAGAGCAGGAGGAGCGGCGCATATTATGTTAAAGACCAAGGGGAGATGTGCACATTATACAGTGTCCCATTTGCAGGAAGCATGTCATAGAGCAGGAGGAGCTGAGACACATTCACAATGTCCTCTCAGACGGCAGCATGATTGAAGCACAAAACGTGCGACAGATTGATCTCTGGGTCTTGTCTGCAGGCATCATGTTAGAGAGCAGGAGGAGGTTTGGAAGATTGACATAATTTGTGAATAAGGTTCATATAACAGGTAATTTATTCATGTAGGTCTCTGCTCATTGAGCCCTTAAAAAGGACCATGCATCATTATGCAATCCCATCGGCAGGCAGCATGGGTTAGACCATGAAAAGCTGAGTAGATTGTACATAGTGTCTCAAAAAAAGACAGCATACAATAGAGCATAATCAGCTGAGAGAGGTTAAACAGTCATAGATGTAGGCAGCTGTATAGAGCAGAGGAGGAACTGGGGAGATTGTCATGAGGCCTATCTGCAGGCAGAATGTTTGAGAGCAGGCCTGGGTCTGTAGTAGCGATTGTCATTCTTTTCTAGAGAATATAGTTAGATAGTCCTCTCTACTATCTGTAAACCGCATATGGGAGCATCTAGTTGCCTTGAGCTCTCCGAGGAAAAATAATTGGATAAAAGTCATAACACCACAAATACAGTTATTCCTCGTGTACTAAACTTTACTTTTGTAGCATGTAAAAATGCCTCGGCATGTTTTAGAAGAATAAAGGCCGTCATTATGCATCCCCTTTATCTCCATACATACATAGCAACAATTGGTAGAAGCAGAACCTAACTATTCCACCAAGCAAAGTCTGCTCTTGTCCTCTCGTATGTAGCGGTTTTATACTGCTTTACGTTTCCCCCGGTACTAAATATTATTTCTGTACCCGTTTGCCCGGTTTCTGTACAGAGAGACGGTGACATTCTTACAACTTGCTTTTAATTTGTAAATTTACTGAAATGACAAGCAGAAGAACTGGTTTGCTCTGGCAATACCTACATATACAAGCTATATATAGAGCAGTGTTCTCAATGTCCCCTGTAGTGGAGAACGAAAACAAAAATTCTCCAAAATGGTTTACAACGGCGAAGGATATTGTGATGCTGCTGTGTGCAGAGCAGCAATGCTGAGCACCAGCAATGATCACCGTAATCAATGGTACGAGACATCATCATGAAGTGAGGAGCGATGGGGGAAAAAGAGCAAGACAGCCGCCTCTAAGGTAGCAATCCATCTTTTCACCCACCAAGTGAACATACGCTTCCCCAATAGGATCTGATGAAGGGCAGTCCACTCCAAACAGTCACTTGTATAAATGATGTTAATTTTACTTGGATTACAGGGTTTCGTCCTTTTTACGACATCTACTATCCCCTGGCGCTCTCCCCCGTCTATACTCACTGGCATTTCAATAGCGCTGGGGTTAGTCTTTCCAAGGTTACACACAATCCCAACAACACAACAAACATGCACAAAAAGTTAGACAAAACCTTCAAGTCATGGCCAGAGAATAACGTACCTGGTCTTGCAGTGACATCACGGTTATTTTGGTGGGTTGTGATGTGAAGCACGTGATATTTGTTCTTTGCGCACAAGTCGTAGGCAATGTTGTGAAGGATGTGCTGGCAGTCTCGGAACTCTATATAAATAATCAAATGCCTCATCTTCATCAAGCGGGATGTTGTCGGGTACGTCCAAGAATGGCGTTGTTCAATTTCCCGGACTTCATGACGTGCAATCGCCCTCTCTGAAAGATTAACAGATGGTGGAAAATCAGTAACATTGCATAGATGTACAAGTAGACAATCCTACTAATAAAAGCAGCTACTTTCTCATTGTAGTAGTCTGCCCACCTATTGCCACCATATTGGGGTAAACGCCTTTGGATCTTTACAAAGCAGCAAGGTGCCAATGCTGAGCTTTAACTTCTAAACTTCTACAATACTCATAGATTACAGGTGCCCACAAGCCTCACACTTCTCTCATGCCTCCTGCTGGTAAGAGCAGACCAGAAAGAAACCTATCGCTAGTAGAAGGAAGAGGAAACAGGCTGATGTGGCATCAAACATGACCCATAGAGATTGCAGTGTAATCTATGGGATGCAGCTCAAGCCTGGTCTCCTCTGCCTCCTGCTTGTAATGGGTTACGCTACCCAGCTCTTACCAGCAGGAGGCTGCATCCCCAAAGCATATGGATGTCTGACACAGGGAAAAATGATGCATCATGGTAAAGTGATAAGGACATCCTCCTTGTCATAGATATAAATACAGAGGAGAGGAGAAGTTGCTTACAGAGGTTGACTCTTGTTATCGATGCCATTCTAGCTGAAATGAATGGCCTCTTATAATGCCTTCTAATTACACCATATACCCGGCCAGGCACATAACAAGGTTTACCGTTAACAAGAGAGCAACAAAGCTATACCCCCCCCACTTCCAGAACGTCTTACGAAAATTCCCCTCCAGGGATTCAACGCCACACTTTCAACCAAGTGAAAAACTATCCACTGGAGATGCTGGTGTGTGCTACTCATAGACAAGTGTGCTTACCAATGTGCAATAGCCATCTAGATAACAGATATGTGTTGTCCCCCCGACCCCAGTCTTTTAGGAAGAATGCTGCGATTGTGAAGGATCCATAGAACCTCATGATGCTCTCTATCAGTATAAGATAGAGGGACCCCCAGCCCTTAAATCATCTGCATGTATTCCAGCTCTTGCCACACATTATAAAATCATAAAAGGACCTTTACAATGTCCTCCAAATGGTCCTCAAACTGCAGCACTGAAGCCAGTAGGCCAGAACCCTCTTTCCCAGCTTGGTTCTGTGTACCACTTGTAAACAGTAACTGCCAATCCATTAAACATAGAGACTACTATCTGCACCCAATGCAATTTTTGTGTGAAAAATCAATGTTATAAGATCCACGGACAATAAGGTGTGCTTTGGCCTAGACTATGATGATGCAAACTGCGCTAACCTGTGGCCCCATTTCATTGTACATGGTTGACCCTAGTGTCATGACCCCGTGGCGTTTTTGGTCCTTCGTGCCCCATACAAAATCTAGGGCAGTCCCTTCCCCACTGCCCTCAAGCTACCTGCCAAAGTTTTTTTTATTTTGGGCCCCTGGCCATCTGTGCGGGCAGCCAGTGCTCACCTGCCGAATCATACAGAATTGGGATTTGTGCTTATTAATATACCCATATAGGGCAACACATGCAACAAAATATGTACAAGAAGGAAAAAAGCATGTTAGAGTACAAAATGCAAAATCACTTATTAAACAGATGGACAGAAGACAACATCAGCAAGACAATACAAAAATAAAACCATTTAAAAAGGAATGCACCCCAGTGCACCCATCAAATACATGATCAAACGGAGCCGACACTGATAATGTCGGGTGATCCGAACCCGAATCTCACAACACCAACTCACAGCTCAATAAATGAAATAATCAGGTAATAATCATGTAATAACTCCAATGGGCGTAGGTACGCGGGAGATAGCTGAAAAACTCAGCGCATGTAATCCAGCCATGAAATGAGTGGGATAAAGCACGATTGTGCAGAATGATCCCCTAATGCTGGATAAGCAAATGTGAAAAACAAGTACCCACGAGGCGCTGCGCCCACAATAATTACCGTGAGGTGTGAGATGGGAGTGAGAACTCGGACTGGTGCCCCCCACCTGCCGAATCATAACGCGCCACAAGCAGCAGCACCACATCCCATATTATGGCTTTCAAAGTGCACACAATTATGCATTTCTGGTCCTGCTGGTTTGCACTCCTAATTTGGGCTTTTCAGCTCCCTAAAATCTCCATCAGTCTTGAAGTGAAAGACTACCAATGCATATTATCAGTTTAGTCTAAATATAGAAATATTTTTCACGTATCTATTATCGAGATTTCAAGTGTCATCTCTAAATCGTTGGAACAATTTTTTATTACCCAATAATCAAAACATTCCATATTTAATTAAACCATTTGTATAACAAACGATTTTAATGTAAAATGCATTAATAAAATGTCAGATTGGGAAAGATGAAGAAAACGTAAAACAACGTCTTGAACTTTACAAAGCCCTTTTTCACCAGGCAAGTACATTGTGACATTTCACTCAGTAATTTCTAACCCACAGGAGAGCAGATTGTCGTTTATTATGTACAGCTTGGCGCCCATTACAAATCCGCTGGCATATTTTCTTTTCATTATGTTCTGTAGCTTACATTATGAACATCACCAAAAGGGGAAAGATTAAAATAGATTCTACGTAAGAACTACAAAAGTCACTTATAAGCGTCAACCTAGATTCATGTCATCTTTAACTATTATGAGGCAGTTGAGTCTTTTTGCCTTAGACAGCACACCATGCAGCTACATGGGGGGCCAGATCATTCACCTGCTACAAAAGGTTTCGGCAAATGTCAGCAGGGAGGACACTGTAGGAGAACCCATACTAAAAAGTAACATGATATATTACTACTGGAGGGATGGAGGGGGTGCCGTTCTGTAGCTTGCTTCAGGTTCAGGTACACCTGTGCTTGAGTATTTTCCCCAATTTATAACAAATCTGAAAAAAAAAAAAAAATACAGGAAAAAAAAAAAAAAAGTGAAAGTCTTCACCCATCAAGATGTCCAGGTGTGGAGTAACTTTGTTTGAAATTTCTCTCCTTGACATCCAACAATTGACCATTGGATGTGTTATTGTAAGTGGAAATATATTGAGGAATTCAACCACTGAGAGGTACATGGTGCTCAGGATGAGGGGATGAAAGGAATGAGATGCATTGAGGCACTCTTGTCCTATAACTCAAAAATTATCTTCTGGATAAATGGGCAAAACTTTCTCCAAAAACCCCACACTTCAAAATCTCTAGTGGATGAAAACATGGTGACAGTCCTCTTTACAGTGGACCGATCCTTGGTTCCAGCTCAATACACAGGGTCATGATATGGTGTAGACCTTTAATGATGAGTATGGACCTTTAATGATCATTAGGAAAAACAAGACCAGACAATTCCCGTTTAAGCAATTAAAAAGAGCTCTGTCAATCAAGGCTGAGTGGGAGGAGCTGAGGTGGTGGTTAACTGTTGATGTAGATATCTTCCCAGGGAACATAGTTTTGTTTTTGTTTGTGGCATTTTGTTGATGGTACATGGACACATTGGGGGAACTCATCATGCCATGTACAACATTTCTGGCTTCAAGGACGAAAAAGTTACAAATCTGGGAATGACTAAGGCTTGATGCAAATAGCGTTTTTTGGCAGCCATTGACTTCCATATTATTAATGGTGACCGTGTGATGAGTAGACTGAGAGTCACTGCACCATGACTGACCAAGACGAGGCAGATCCCATTCCTGCCTGTATGCCAGTGGCCGCTCAGTCCCTATGGAGATGGGAGGGGTGAGAATTTCCCCTGGTTTGCGGCACATTTAAACAAGCGCCCTATCCTTAGTAAAATCACATGTTGTGTCACCATTGATTTCAACAGACCCAGTAATGAACATGTGTTTTCACAGATCTGTGAGGAAACTCAGATCAGATCATATTCCTGTCCGTATTTGCGTTCATGCCTTGCACACAGTGTTGTCAACACGCCGTCCGTATTTGTGGTCAGTTGCCATTAAAATAACAATCCCGTGACCCTTCAGGCGTTGGGACAAGCTAGTGACATTTTTTGAGGATCCGCAAGAAACAGATAACACGTGATCCGTTATGTGCAAACACGAGGCTAGTAACGATATATTCTGATGATAACGGACCACAAAGAATAACCACAGGTCCGTTGTTTGTGGCTTGAGAACAGCTCCTGTGCAGGGAGCCAAATAGTTATGCACATGGTGCTCCGAAACTTGAACAACAAATGAGATTTCTCTGCATTCAGACCACAGGTTTCTAAGATTAGGGCATTTCAAGACAAGAGGAGCCATCAAGATAGATTCACAGACCCATTCGTATCCCTCTCTCGGCTTCATATCGAGATGTTGTATTTTCACCTTGAGGAATAAGGGCTTGGACGGTACGTGCAGGGCCATTACTTCTAGGCCTCATTAGATTATACATAGGGTGATAATATACAGTATTTCCTCTGATCATAATGTCAAAGTTTTCTTTTCTCAAGCTCAATTAATCAATAGCAACTTACCTGGAAAATAAAAAATAGTCGCACTCCAGGCCATCTCCGGCGTAATTAGCCACCTCCTGGTGCTGAAAGGTTAAGCCATAAAGCAGGACATAAACATTATTTTTAGTCACCATGTCCTGAAGATCAGCTTATTTCGCACTATAAATAGGTGATAAGAGCACAAAGAAACATATTGGGGTTATAAATTCAACATATACAAATGATAGAACAATTATGGTTAAAATCTCATCCTCAATATCAAAATATGTGCACAACAACACAATAGGTGTATCAAGTATTGCATCCACCATCTCTCCTGTGCTACGAAGATACTTCTAGCCTAATACTGGCCATTTACTTATATAGTTATCCAATCCCAATGCCCCAATACACACGTATGTTTGAAATGTTATGCCCAATTCCTTATTATTGCCAGGAGGAGCAGGAACGAGCAGTCACAGAAGCTATGTTTCTTTCGCATCTCTAAGTGGACAGCCACACACATAAACTATACAGTAGGCAAGAAAAAGCACAGCACAGCAGCTAGATTAAGTGGGGAAGGCCCAGTCACGGCAGCTAGAAAGTGGGGAAGGCCCGAGCTGTCAAGGCAGTAGATAAGTGGGACGCGAGGCGTGGGGGAAGGAAGCCCGAGTCAAGGCAGCTAGATAGTGGGAAGGCCCGAGTCAAGGCAGCTAGATAAGTGGGGAGGCCCGCGTCAAGGATAGATAGTGGGACACCCGGTCACGCGCATATAAGTGGGAAAGGCCCGAGTCACATGAGCTAGGTTCCTTCCATCATATCTAAGGGGGCAACAATGTTAGCCTTATGGACACACCATGTCCTCGCTTGTGGCTTGCATCATCGCTGTGTGAGCACTTTGAAAACAGAAAAAAAAAGACTGCCACAGCTGCAAAAAACTGGCACAAATAGAGACCTGCTCCATGTTTGCAGTGGGCTGTCATATCACGTAGGGAGAGATTAATCCAAACCACACAAATTAATGGGGATATGCGCCACCACCAAAAAAAACATCAGCAACACTGCCCTGAAACAGTTTGGGTGCATGAGGTCTAAATCCTCAAATACACACTAGAAGATTCCTGGAAGGCGAGGGACACTTTATCATCCAACAGCCAATCATACAATGGCATTGGCCAGACACACTGAATATCAGCTAGTCCTGCAGCATGAATCATTGTTTTGGCCCTAAACTATACCACCAATACTACTAGGTTCTAAGATATTACATGCATACATAGGTCACGTCTGCAAGTTGGCTGCTATGGAACGCAACAGAAGTCTTCTCCAATTACGTAAATTTGGCAGAATATCCCTAGCAACAGACCCCAAAATTTCTAGGCTTTCATTTATACAACACATATTTCATATTATCGAGAAGGTACAGCAATGGGAAAGACTTGCTGACAATAAAAGATGTAGTAATGTGTCAGTCTTTAGATTAGTGCAGAGTAGAACTAGACAGATCTCTGCCTCCAATTAATCCGTGCCGGATGCTGGATGATTATACTGGTGCAGTACAAGACTGGGAGTTGTACTGCCCTCCATTAGTTGGTAAAACGGAGTATGTGGGGCCTTGTTGTAAAACAGAGTGGTGGCCAAAAAATCAATATTGTTGGTGCTGCAAACTAGACCAAGGCCACCGCTCCTTTTCGGATATCAGTCTGAAAACCGTCTAAAACCCTCAAATGGGAGCAAGTATTTCAGGTGCAATTGCAATTTACTCCAGAATTCTGGCGTAGACAGACAAACAACCCTTTAGGGTGCCATAAGGTGCCAACAAAGGTGTCCAAAGCCACCTGTTCGGCTGTTATTGAGCCAGGCCAGGCAGGTCCATGGAACCGATAGAGGAAGTATTTGACTATTGCATGGTGGTTGTCCTTCACATGCAGGGTAGGGTGCAAGCTTGATGCCGCTCCATTGAAAAGTCAGTAACAAAAGAGTAGACTTAAGGACACCGGTCATCAGGTCTGTGTCACGCGACGTCCTGTCGCCTCTATGTTGAGCGACTCACAAGGATCTCACACGCCTTTACTAGTCAATTCATACAGTATCCTTGTAAAATCATCTTTTCTTTATTATGTAAATGAGGTGGTCACAGGTCAGAGGCAGTGATGTCACACCTGTTCCCCCTCCCCTCTCCCTGCTCATGTCTGTGTGTAATGTATAGTTAAAGCTTTGCTAGTGTTTGTGCTGATCTGCTGCACATGCTGATCCTCCTAATACACAGAGACACAGGACATCAGCTACACAGTACCTGACATGCGCTGCTATAACATGGCTGCCTGGAGCGTTGTATCTCTCATTGCTTAGGTTTACAAGCATGTAGAGGGACAATGCAGGATAGAGGCAATGCTCTCGTATGGCAGTTATGAAAACTATATTAGGTTTAGGGGGTTATTTTGCCTGACGGGTTCTCTTTAAAACCCTACACATAAATATACATTCAATCTGCTGACTATTAAACCAATGATCAACATCAAGAACATAAGAAGGATCTGATCCCAATTAGCAACAGGCAGCACTGGTCAGACGAGGAGGTAGTGAAGGATGAGCGGGACGTCTTCAGATTCATCAATGTCAATGATCTAATGGAGCAATTGTTTACCGGTGAATGAGTTCTCTAATGCCTGAGTCCTGTGACTAGTAACATAAATCAATCACAACAACGATGGAAAACACAATTTCCACTAGAGCAATAACAGACGACTATAGTGAGCACCCAGGTACACTGCGACCGGGCACAAAAAGTAAACAGAAAACTAAATTGGGCCACAGCAGTAACATATTACCCTCCTGACTAATAGTCCCAAGACAGGCTAAAGCAGTCCAGCCGCTCCCAGTAACCGCCATCCAAAGTGGAAGAGGAGAGTTGGTGGATATTTGCATCGTTTTGAGATTATTCTTCCTTTTAAATCCTAGTATATCCATACAATTTAATACGTCTACCAAAGCAAGTTGTAGAACAAGTAATATTATGTACTGGAACATTAATCTAAAGAATGTATTGCAGCATGAAAACACAAGTGGCTTTTTGTTGTTGTTGTTTATCAAACCTATTTTTTTTAAGACATAACTTTCAGATTTTTTTTCTTATAGTTCTGTCTATGGAGCTTTTTGAGGGCTCATTTGTCGGGACAAGCAGTTTTTATTGAGAATACCTTGTGGCCAGGTTTGCACACAGAGTGTCAGGGATATGGCGTCACATATTCTGACTTGCAAGGTGTGTACTTGTAACATAGCTCACCCTCCGAGGCATTGCTGATAACTTCCCGCAGATATAAAAACATCCAAAAAAATAACATGCTGCCAGTCTCCTGTGCTGCAGGATTAAGACAAGGTGTGGATAGGTCTGTAGAATCTCATACACAATGCTATAAATTGCAATGGTTAGCTGCGTACAGTTTTGAAGCGGCTTATCCTGCATGCAATTAACTGCCGCATGCTTCTGGCCCAGCCAGTCCCTAGTTAGAAACACTGAATTACAGAAGACCACTAGTTACATATGCATCTCTAGATGTTGGTAATGTATTGTACTTTAGCCCTAGGCTTAAATAATCAGCGTAGGAGTTATAAAGGCGTCTGCAAATAAGCTTATTGTTAATCCTGGTAGGAACCCGGGGACCTCCTGATAGGCCACAAAAATCCAAATCCACTTTCCAATAGGACAGCCTCTGGCAGATCGGTCTTCGATGCTTCATAAGCTTGGAACCAGGCTACGTATGTGACGGCCTCCGACAGAAAGCTGCGGCTGTTAGCAGTAACAAGTGTAACGCGGAGAGTGTTCAAACACCGATTAGATTACTTTTGGAAGTTATGAGTAACTCTGAGGTTTAAGGAGGGAATCAATATTTCCCCTGCCACGCTCTTTGAAAAAATAAACGGCTAAATAAAACAAATCTGACAACATTCTCCCGGCCTCACGCTCACGTCATGATTTAATGCCATTACGCAGGCCCCTACAATGACTGGAGCTCGCCGAAACGACCAGCCCACCACATGTCCCGCGCACAATCAGAATCCGCTGGGCCGCAGAAATGAATGGTGACAAAAGTCAAACAGCAGGCGGTTGAGTGACAATAATGAATGTTCAGTGTGAAGCAGCCCCTCAGGGACCCATAATTATTACTGCGCCCGGCATGAGAAGTTTGGCATTGGAAAGTCTTGGCAATATCTGCTGTGGGTGTTATGCCCAAGTGCGCTCTATTTTTATATCCCGTATTAACAATGTCAAATCTCCAACTAGAGATCAGGTTATTCACAGCAGGGAAAGGACAGATGCACAATATCCGACTGATAATCTGAAAGTATTAGAATACTGTTACATCCGACATACTATGGAAACATCCATCTACCTTCCTCTGCCAAATAACCTTCTAATGTTATAGCACCAACAACACCGCAGCAAAGTACATCACATGAGTGTCTTGTCCTTCTCAAGTGCGTCTATGAATGGATGCGAGATTTCAGCAATTTTTTAGAAAAACTTGGGCCAGATTTGGTCACCTGCTCCAGGCGGATCGACGTTTTGTAGAGGCCTGTGGGAGGAAAGTAGATATTTAAGAGACTGTCCCACCAAGGGTAGAGTCTTAAATCGGTGACAGGGTACCCCATCGATCAGAGAACCGAAACTCAGACAGAAATTGGGAGAGAGACGAGAGGAACAGGGAACCAGACTCATTGGGTGGGAGAGGTAGCCGAGCATGCGTCCAGCAAAACTCCATTTCAAGTCTATGGAATTTACCAAAGCAAGTGTGTGTTGTACTTGACAATCTTTGGCCACCCTCATTACAACTGGATGTCACGATCTGCTCACTTTTTGGTGTCCCAGTTGTCAGACATCACTTTTTCACTTTTAAGTCCCTGATAGGTTCCCCTAAAGAAATCTGTCTCACAATTGGCCTGATAAACAACTAAACACTACACTATATTGTCAAACAGCCGTAATCCTTCTATTTGTTTCTTTCATGGACCAGGTTGGTGCCATCACAAGAAAGCAAACAACGTTGGAATGACCCTGTAATTGGTTGTGAAAGTCAGGCGGCGGAGAGTTTAAATGAAGTACAAAGTCGGCGACTGCGAATGCTCATCCTCCGTTGATGGACACAAATGCAGGTTGCCTTAAGTCCGTCAAATTGCCACCAACCTGTTATCACCTGAAGTCACCGTTGACATGTCTGTATCTTACAGATTATCACAGCGCGATCAACACCTCCTCAGCATTAGACACAGGAATGGTTGGATGTGTGTTTTAGGCACAATTTTGCTGCAAAGGGAGCGAGAGTCCACCTCTACATTGCATGGTTGAATGCTGCAAAGCCAATAACATACTGCGGATCAATAAAACCACACAGAAAGATGTTTTATGAGTATAACTCTGCAACTGTGTGAAGGGAGTTGGATGAATACTCATTACACTACACTAATACCATAGGAAAATTCCACTAGCTATAACACTACAAGTGGGGGGTGGGCGCTCAAAGTAAAATAAATGTCATGTGACCATGGGATGTCATCTATGTCATGTCACAGAATCGATTACAACTAGGGGTTAGATGTGCAAATGTATCTGGATCACAAAAATCACGAAGTCCTTGAAGGGGCGTATTTATAATGCCTATCGCATGTTGGTGGGTGCCGGAGAACTGGGGCTTATTGGGAAGCACGTTTTAGCATGGTTTTCTTAAGATACAAGGTGTGTAAACCTTGGATTCTCAAATAGGTGTCTAGAGGATTGATGGATTTGCAGTCCTCTTTGAAAGCATAGGTAAATGTTGGGTTGGGAGGGGAGGGGGGTTTTATAGTTGTAAAATTAACAAATTAAAAACATTTTTTAGAAAAAAATACAGTATCCAGCCATGAGGCATTGGGGACCATCAGAAAGCCATGTTGTCAGGGTACAGTCTATGGGGAATGGAGTGCATTAGGCATGGGGATATGCGAGAGCCTTGGGAAGGGGATATCAGAAGGCCATGGAGCCATGATGTGATCCTTCCATAATGCCTTAATGGCATCTACCGGGTCACATGACGTGTGAGAATAGGCATGAGACATGGGGAGGTGTAGACTGGGAGGGCTAGCAGAGCACGCCCCACTTGGAATAAGTGTAATAAAGTATGAAAAGTTGATTTATGGGTATGTAAGGGGAAACCATTTTAGCTAAATGAGCTGTCAGTTAATAGGTCATTATGGGAACCTGTACCTGCTTTTGTTTGTGAAATTGTGGTGACAGGTTCCCTTTAAATTACTGGCAAAACACTTCAGTACCAAAAAAATCATACTAGCAAATAGTTTCATGAGAAAACAGAAGCTTAAGTAAATCAGAGCAGCAAACGTTAACAATCTTCCACACCGTAGGACGCACCTCTGGTGCTGCTTGTTTGTTATTGCTGTCGGAGCGGAAAAAAGAAAGAAAAAACGAGAGTGGTCAGGACTTGAATTCCAGCCGGTCGACCGAGATCATTAACCACAAAATACTAGGCAGCAACGCTTGTCTGGAATATATACCCCTCGTGCTAGACAAGAGCAGTCGCTACCGTTTCATCTTCCGGCGTAATGGAGATCGCAAACCAAGTGCAATTTGCAGCCTCCCACACACAACAGCCAGAACCCAGCAGAACAGCAGGTGCCCCGAGAGAGTCCCGCTCCACTATCGCACTAGCAGGCAAGAAAATGGGATTTATTTTACACGCTCACAATAAGCTGCAAAAAAGAGGCGCTTTGTCTGCGCTTGCAAACGTTAAATTAACGCGAAACACCGGCGGCTCGTTCCCGATCGCAGGCGTTTCCATAGAAACGCCGATGCGATCGAGCCGAGGCCCGCCCCGGTGGGCGTGACTTTGTTTGCGTTTGCAAGCGCAGACAAAGCGCCCTGTGTGGCGCCGGCCTTAGTAAATAAGCTCTTGCTAGCAGGGCCTCCAGGTATCGGACATTCATATGGGAGGTTCTGTGTGTTTCAGCTAATAGCAGAGGCATAATAGAAAGTCTATAAAATTTTTGGGTAACGGGTGGAGATAAGTGTCATTAGTAAACGCAAAAGTCACGCCCACCGGGGCGGGCCCGGCCCGATCGCATCGGCGTTTCTATGGAAACGCCTGCGATCGGAACGAGCCGCGCGTGTTTGGTCTTAATTTAACGCGAAACACCGGCGGCTCGTTCCCGATGCCGGCGTTTCCATAGAAACGCCGATGCGATCGGGCCGAGGCCGCCCGGTGGGCGTGACTTGTGGTTGCGTTTGCAAGCGCAGACAAAGCGCCCTGTGTGGCGCCGGCCCTTAATCTCATTTTTTGGCAAATTGTTTAATCACTATTGTTATTAGTCTGTGCTGAGAAAACGATAAGGTGTTTCACACGGAGCCTTCTTGACCGTTTTAAACGGACGTGAAATTGCGTGCGCTTTTGGATGTTTGCGATGTGTTTGGCTGTTTTGAATCGGTTTATCTTCATTTCTAGAATTGTAGGCATCTGTGTAACGGAGGTAAACATAGCAAAAAGCGTACATTTTCGTCCGTTTAAAATTGGTCCAAGAATTCACCGTGTGACGGCACCCTAAGATGTATTTGGTGCGCTTGATCGTGCATCGGGCGTTTTGCGACTTTTTGTTAACCAGTTGTTTACAATCTATAGCATTGACTTTCGTCTTAAGTGCTTTCTCACAGTTTTGTGTCATACTCCTTACACTCCTGCATGAGAACACCCTATCAGGCACGCGTTCCATACCTATACTATATTTAATGGAAGTTTTATTCGAGTTATTGGCCTCAAAGTGACAACACATATATGATCTTCTCAGGATTTTTTTTTTTTCCCCCGCTTGATGAATTGATATTTACGTGTATGACCCTCTCTGAATTTATGGAAACGTGTATGTAATGCATTTGCTGTAATTTCCATCTCACATACATCTTTATCTATCTTCAGACCTTTGATGAATGTGTAGCAGCTGGAGGATCTGACTGCGCTCCAGAAAAACTTTGGCTTCAGATCCCGTTCTTCTGCGGCCACAGATCTGAATGCTGGTAAGGACACAAGACTGGCTCGACTTCTTATTCGACCCCTAGCACTGTGATCTGTATTAACAATCTAATTGCATTACAGGGCCAGCCTGGTGCTGTCCAAATTTATTTCACCTCTGTTTCATACAGAATCGCAACATACCGATGGAGAGGGTATGTGTGTTCATGGGCTAAAGGGTCTCTACTTATGGCAGTAGGTTTGGGGCCTGGAGAAAAAACTGTACCTATAAAATGTCTATTCTTGGATATGCCATAAGTGTTATTCTATATAATCCCCTTTAAATTGCATTGTGGACATCTGGAGATAAACATTTAAGTTCATTACCCACAGTATAGAAATGTTTACTGCTTCTAAGGGAGATTGGAATAGTTAGTAAAAAGGGAGTCTAACAATCATGTAAACATGAACACAGTGTAGCTATTGGCCCTGGAGATCTGTGGTAATCAAACCTTTTTGTTGTTTTAATAGCAACAGACCGTAAACAATGGATAATATTCCTGGTTGTAGTTGGACTTTGAGCACTGGAAGTGTCTCCTTCTGCTTCACCGGCCCACCCTATTGCTTATGTGTGACCAGGAGATTGTGCAACAGTTGACTCGGAACAGAGGGATGAAAGGGTTGTGCTGCGAGATCTCACACATCATTGAACACAGCACTCAATGGTCCAGCTACATCCTGGAATATAAATGGGTGTTTTTGTAGGCTTCTTGTACTAACGCAACTCAGAGTGTTACCCAGATCTCCACCATCAATACGTAACACTGTCTAATCTTTATTTGGTAGACTCCTTTTAAGCGCCTTTAATAGGTTCTATAATTCTTTAAAGAGAACCCGTCTGCAAAATAACCCACCCTAAACTAAATATCTTTCCATAAAACTGGCCATAGAAGAAGCATTGCCTCTATCCCCGCATTGTCTCTCTACCGCCTGTAAACCTAAGCAATGAGGTCCTAAAACTGTAGCAAATGACCTTTGAAAGTCCAATGAAGCATTAGCATATTCAAATCTGTCCACCTTATGTATGAGTGGGAGGCAACCAGCCAACACCCCAGTGCTTCTGGGTTGACTACAGCCGGTATAATGTTGTGAGGCTGGATATATTGCTTTGGGCTTGGTGTCCACGCCCCCTGCAGCCCTTGTGTGCATGTGTGTATAGGAAGAGATACAGCAGCTCCAGGCACCATGTTATAGCAGAAACATGTACAGACTATATGTGTATGCTGAGGGTCTGTTCGCTCACTGTATATTGAGGAGGATGCAGCAATGTCAGCAGATACAGACCATAACTGTGCTTTACTATACATTATACACAGGAACATAGGCAGGGGGAGGAGAGGGGAGGGGTAACAAGGGGTGACATCAACTGCTCTGACAATGACCGAGCCTATTTACTGATAAACAAATAATGATTTTTACAATGATAATGTATGAAATAACTAGATAAGGCTGGGATGGATCCTTGTGAGCTGCCCAACAGGTAGTAGTGACAGACTAGTGACACCATCTGTAGACAGGTCCTTAAGTAGGTTTCTTTTAATCTTTCTTTGTTAGTTAGAATGAAACTAGAGAACCTAATTCTTCAAAAGCTCAATAATCTTCTCGTATTAGAAAAGCTCCTCAAAAACCCGCACATACAAATATAATCCTTATTTACTATACAGTCAGTCCCGGGTTTGTGTCTCACGTTAAATATGTAGTAGTGTAGTAAATCTGATACAAGACTTAACAGCCACACATTCCAAACAGAACAAAATGAAAAAATTCTAGCAGAAGGATGTGAATATGAAGGAATTTATATCCAAAAAGTTACATCTTTTTGGATATGAATGCCTTCATATACACATCCCATTTGCTAGTATTTTTTCATATGTATGTAAGTCACACCTATATATTTTATAATTGTACCTCCAAACAACATTTTGAAAAATTTTTGTGCTGTAATGGGAACAAGAATATCAATAAAACTCATACAGACATTTACATCATCATTACAGCCTGGGACAATGTAAAGCTTCAGAGAGCTTCACCAGGGTCACATGGGGCAGAGAGTCAGTCTGTAACTGGATCGTCTGTAAGTCTGGTGTCCTAAGAGGGGGGACCGTCTGTAATACTGAGAGTAACAATTAGTAGTAATTTCGTCCCTCCATCCACATGGAATTGTAATGCTAAAGACCTTTGAAATGACACGGCCACTTGCTCAGTAGCTGGAAGTCTCAGTATAATTCTCTCCAAGTTGAAACTTTTATCTGGAGCCTCATGAATCTTTCGGTATTGGCTTCTTGCATTATTTCCTATGTTAATTTCTCTTTCATTTACTCCATTATAAAAGCCCAGACAATACGAAAGATGGCAGTAATTTACAGCTACATTACCAGGGGCGCCTCCTATTAACAGCTGTCTTAATTAAATCCCCCAAATCCCATAGTCACCCATACGTGTTTGTTTATACGCACATGAGCTGGTGATGTACAGTCTGAGGTTTATAGCCGCTCGCTGAACATAATACTCCTGCATTTCATATATGATGACGGTAATGCACAGAAATAAGCAGTGGAAGGTGTAAAGGGGTTTGGCCACAATTTTCGGGTTACATATTACCTTATCTAGGTAGATGGTGGTAAAGCTTGTGGCTTGTTGTAGGTTGTGTGGGCGTGAGTAGGCTGCATTTTGGCTTTTGGGGATAGTTTAGTGCTGGAATCTGCATCTCCTCCCGTCTCAGGTAAAAGAACGACAGGAGAACTAGGGTTCCTTAAACCATTTTCAATTAAGAAAAAAAAAAAAGTAAAATAAGCGGGGAGACTCGTAATAGCCGAGTAAGTCTGAGGCCTCAGACTTAACACCACCATTCTGTTAGCGCTTAGAATCAGACCTTTGGTGTCATCTTAAAGATAAGAATCTAAACTTTCTGCCATCAGCAGAACTGGAATGTTACTGCGGTCATTGTATTCCTCGTTCCTGTAGATCACATACCTCAATGGATCTGTAAAGTTAGATTCTCATCTTTTTGGTACAGACAAACTTTCGAGATGGGATGTCTGAACTGCAGCTTTAAGCTTGACTCACTCGGCAAAAATATGAATCTCAACTCCTTTGATATGACTTGTGAGGTGATTTTTTTTTTTGTCTGGGTAAAGGGAGATGTAGAGGGCTATTCTGAAAGGACATTATATATTCTGTTCGATGGGGGCAGTATGAACCCTATGACAGATTCATAGGTGCCTGAAATGTTCAGGTCAATTTTTGACGATCTGCTAGCGCTTATCTTTGGAAAGATAATTGTTTTATCATAACAATTTAGCTTGTTAACTTTACTTGTTTGTTTTCATGCCATGTGTGAGACTTTAAGTGATAAGATGTTTTATTAATAACATGTTTTTAAATTGACATAATTGCCGACCCAAAATGTTAAAAAATTAGCTTTTTTGTCATTTTTCCAATTAGTTTTTTCCATAAGTAGTAAAATGATATTTTTTAATAAAATATATTATAAATGTACAGAATCTTCCATAACTTTCATAGGTCCAGATACAGATCAGGGGATTGCATGTACTTTGCAAAGTGAAAGACTTTCCTGAGCTTTGTCTATTTGGTGTAAGCTGACAGGCGGAGGGGGGCCAAAGGTGTGAAACCCTTGCACCAAAAATGTTCTGGGTCATCTTAAAGAGGAGAGTCTACCCTTATCATATGATTTTATATGCATATAGATTGTGTATGGATGCTCAACAGAACCGGAGATATCCACTCTTAAAGTTACAATCCTGCAATAGAAAGCTGTATATAAAAATCAAATAGGTGGAGGGGATATCTCGGTTCTGTGAAGCATGCAACATTTAACCATACATCATATTAAAGGAGAGGAGGAGATAGTGTTTTCTAGAGGTGCCAGGGTCAGGAGATATTAGCCATTGAAGTTGGGCGTTTATACCATCCTTTCCGCATGGGACATATGCAAATAGAGAACCTTTTGGATTGCTGTGTGACAGTCGTTAATGGGGTAAAACTTATTAAAACCGGTTCTCCGCGGAGACTATTCGTTATCACAAGTGAAAACCACTAAAATAATGATCTCTGGAGTTGCACGCACGGCATAGACCCTGTATATTAACATGTCCAGTCTAAATTTTATATGGTCATTTGTTCCGACTTTGGTTAAAGTAAATAAATTAAAAATTTGAAATAAATAAGATTAACAGAATGTTTGTGGTGTTGCTAAGGCAACGCACTTGTAATGTTAAAACACTGTTAAACTGACTAAAAATCACACCAGTATTTTGCGCTTTTATGTACCGCGTGCGAGGCTTGCGTAGGAATGTAGGGAGACGGATAAGCCGCCCTATTATCAGGGTAATTTGTGCGTGAAAAACATAAAAACAAAAAAAATTGTCTTGCGAGAGTCCACAGCTGTGCCGGACAATATCCCTATGCCGCTTATTTAATGGGTGTTAAAAGAGAACGATTATTCTCAACACAAGACAAAAGGCTTCTGCTGTGTGGGCCTCAGGCGGATTTACTGTACGGTACTGCTTCACATGCCCATTTCTTTTCACATTCTGCAGAATTTTGTTTTCGCGTAAGTTTTGGTAATTCCATTTTCTCTTGTATGTTGGATACATGCTGCTACTATGTCCTTTGTCATTAAAAGGAGTTGTCCGAGGGTATACAAAACAAAACCTTGGGTGTGCCGGGATGGGCGGGTGAAATATATAATTAAACGTTGCTTGAATCGTTGGTCCCTCCCGGCTCCACGCGCAGGCAATCTCTCTGGTTCAAACACGGGGCATGGAACTTGCCGCCGACCCAGAAAAAACTACCCGTCCCAGATGATACAATGGCCACATGTAATTATATGAGGGAGGGACCATATATATTAAATTTTTTTTTTTTTTTTTTTATAGCAGAATTTCTTGGAAGCAGGAGTGTAGACTGTGTCCCTTTAAAAAACATATCAACAGTAGTGTATTGATCCCTTTTGTCGCCAAATGACGCGGCGGACTTAAACCAGAGTCCAAATGTCCAACGGTACTCAAAAAACAAATTGGGTGCTAATAAACGAATGTGTGTGTAAAAAAACTGAAAAAAAATTTGTGGAAAAATGATGGTGGGCAAGCTCTGCAGCGCTGCGCCATACTGTAAGCCGCCATATAAAGATATTATTATAATCACTGGGTTAATCACGTCAACGTCCCTTAAGCTCTCATGTCTCGTGGAGTGAGAGCCCAATGTACAAAGCCTTTAATTCCCTTTGATCGATACATATTAAAACATCAGATGTTGATATGACACTTTAATTAATCAGCATCGCGCTGCAGAAATCGGCTCCTATTTTTATACTTTATGTTTTTTTCTCCAAACTGGTGAAGTTACTAAATTAGCTGAAACTCAGCGTACAAGACAGCGGGATATTGAGTCAAAGTGTTAAGTGTCATAAAATATTTTATGAGACAGAATCAGTGTCCTCATTAGAAAGTACGAGGGTAAAGGGGTGCAACTGTACCCAGTAACCTGTCTATCACGTATGATATAATGTCACCGGTTACTAGCTGTTTGTATCCTGCCCCCGATAGGTATATATGTAGGGATTCTTCTTTCTCATTCCTGTACATTTTTATCACACCTGTCTGCGAGTGTCAATTTCCTCCGCCACATCTTCTTGTAATATTATTTCTATTCCTATAAATAAACAACCGGTAGTGTCACCTCTGTTATTCTCAGTGAATTTGATTAAAATAAATCGAATATGTGTCCAATTTCTCGTCTACTATGTACAATTGACATGTTAGGCCCCCTCGTTGGGGGACATATTACATCGATATACGTCCCCATTGGCGGGGCAATGGGGAGCGCGCGTTGCCGTTTATAGGCGCAGTACAGTGCCGAGCGTAGGTTCCGTAGCTGTGAAAAGATAGACATGTCCTATCTTTTCTCGGCATATTGGCGCGGTGCACCCATGTTTCTCTATGGAAAGGTTGTGGGTGTCAGCACTACGCCCACCCATCCTCTGCCCGCGGCGCCTACGTGCGGCGGTCCGCCATTGCTACGGATAGCAGCCTACCCGCCCCGGTGGGCGTGACTTTGTCTGCGTTTGCGTTTGCAAGCGCAGACAAAGCGCCCTGTGTGGCGCCGGCCTTAGATCTCATTTTTTGGCAAATTGTTTAATCACTATTGTTATTAGTCTGTGCTGAGAAAACAGTAAGGGTGCTGTCACACGGAGCCTTCTTGGACCGTTTTAAAACGGACTGAAATTGCGTGCGCTTTTGGATGTTTGCGATGTGTTTGGCTGTTTTGAATCGGTTTATCTTCATTTCTAGAATTGTAGGCATCTGTGTAACGGATGGTAAACATAGCAAAAAGCGTACATTTTCAGTCCGTTTAAAATTGGTCCAAGAATTCACCGTGTGACGGCACCCTAAGATGTATTTGGGTGCGCTTGATCGTGCATCAGGGCCGTTTTGCGACTTTTTGTTAACCAGTTGTTTACAATCTATAGCATTGACTTTCGTCTTAAGTGCTTTCTCACAGTTTTTTGTATACTCCTTACACTCCTGCATGAGAACACCCTATCAGGCAGCGCGTTCCATACCTATACTTATATTCTAATGGAAGTTTTTATTCGAGTTATTTGGCCTCAAAGTGACAACAACATTATATGATCTTCTCAGGATTTTCTTTTTTTTCCCCCGCTTGATGAATTGATATTTACGTGTATGACCTCTCTGAATTTATGGATAACGTGTATGTAATGCATTTGGCTGTAATTTCCATCTCACATTACATCTTTATCTATCTTCAGACCTTTGATGAATGTGTAGCAGCTGGAGGATCTGACTGCGCTCCAGAAAAACTTTGGCTTCAGATCCCGTTCTTCTGCGGCCACAGCTCTGAATGCTGGTAAGGACACAAGACTGGCTCGACTTCTTAATTCCGACCCCTAGCACTGTGATCTGTAGTTAACAAATCTAAATTAGCATTACAGGGCCAGCCTGGTGCTGTCCAAATTTATTTACCTCTGTTCATACAGAATCTGCAACATCCGATGGAGAGGGCTATGTGTGTTCATGGGCTAAAGGGTCTCTACTTTATGGCAGTAGGTTGGGGTCCTGGAGAAAAAACTGTACCTATAAAATGTCTATTCCTTGGATATGCCATAAGTGTTTATTCTCATCAGCTAATTCCCCTTTAAATTGCATTGTGGACCTCTGGAGTTAAACAATTTAAGTTCAGTACCCACAGTATAGAAAATGTTACTCTTCTAAGGGAGATGGACTAGTAAAAAGGGAGTCTAACAATCATGTAAACATGAATACAGTGTAGCTATTGGCCCTGGAGATCTGTGTAATCAAACCTTTTTGTGTGTTAATAGCAACAGGACCGTAAACAATGGATTAATATTCCTGGTTTGTAGCTGGACTTCAAGCACTGGCAGTGTCTCCTTCTGCTTCCCGGGCCCACCGTTCTGCTTTAATGTGTGACCAGGAGATTGCTACAACAGTGACTCGGAACAGAGGGATGAAAGGGTTGTGCTGCGAGATCTCACACATCATTGAACCACAGCACTCCATGTCCAGCTACAATCCTGGAATATAAATGGGTGTTTTTGTAGGCCTTCTTGTACTAACGCACTCAGAGGTTACCCAGATCTCCACCATCAATACGTAACACTGTCTATATCTTTATTTGGTAGACTCCTTTAAGCCTTCTTTAATAGGTCTATACTTCTTTAAAGAGAACCCGTCATGCAAAATAACCCCCCTAAACTAAATATATTTTCATAAACTGCCATTAGAGAGCATTGCCTCTATCCCTGCATTGTCTCTCTACATGCCTGTAAACCTAAGCAATGAGGTCCTAAAGCTGTATGCAAATGACCTGTGAAATGTCCAATGAAGCATTAGCATATTCAAGCTGTCCACCTTATTTATGAGTGGGAGGCACAGCCACACCCCCAGTGCATGACTGACAGCCTGTATAATGATGTGAGGCTGTATAATGATGTGCTTCCTGGTGCTGGTGGCCACGCCCCCTGCAGCCTATGTGTGTGTGTGTATAGGAGAGATACAGCAGCTCCAGGCAGCCATGTTACAGCAGAACATGTCAGGTACTTGTGTAGCTGATGTCTGTGTCTCTCACCTGTATATTAGGAGGATGCAGCATGTCAGCAGATACAGACCATAACTGTGCTTTACTATACATTATACACAGGACATGAGCAGGGGGAGGAGAGGGAGGGAACAGGGTGACATCAATGCCTCGACCATGACCAGCCTCATTTACATGATAAAAAATAGATGATTTTACAATGATAATGTATGAAATAACTAGATAAAGGCTGGGATGGATCCTTGTGAGCTGCTCCAACAGGTAGTAGTGACAAGACTAGTGACACAGACCTGATGACAGGTGTCCTTTAAGTAGGTTTCTTTTAATCTTTCTTTTGTTAGTCAGAATGAAACTAGAGAACCATCATTCTTCAAAAATGCTACATATATCTTCTCTGTATTAGAAAAGCTCCTCAAAAACCAGCACATACAAATATAATCCTTATTTCCTTATACAGTCAGTCCCCGGGTTTGTTCTCAAGTTAAATATGTATGTAAGTGTAGTAAATCTGATACAAGACTTAACATGCCACACATCCCAAACAGAACAAATGAAAAAATTCTAGCAGATAGGATGTGAATATTGAAGGAAATTTATATCCAAAAAGTTACATCTTTTTGGATATGAATTGCCTTTAATATACACATCCCATTTGCTAGTATTTTTTCATATGTATGTAAGTCACACCTGTACATTTTATAATTGTACCTCCAAACAGCATTTTGAAAAAATTTTGTGCTGTAATGGGAACAAGAATTATCAATAAAACTTAACTACAGACACTTTATAACTAATCATTACAGCCTGGGACTAATGTAAAGCTTCCAGAGAGCTTCACCAGGGGTCACAGGGGGCAGAGAGATCTGTCTGTAAGTCTGGTGTCCTTAAGTAGGGGACCGCCTGTTAATACTGTGAGTAACAATTAGTAGTAATTTTCTCCTCATATCCTAACATGGAATTGTAATGCTAAAGACCCTTTGAAATGACACGGCACTTGCTCGTAGCTGGAAGTCTCAGTATAATTCTCTCCAATTGAAACTTTTATCTGGAGCCTCATGAATCTTTCGCTGTATTTGGCTTCTATGCATTTATTTCCTATGTTAATTTCTCTTTTCATTTACTCCATTTATAAAAGCTCAGACAATACGAACAGATGGCAGTAATTTACAGCTGCCATTACCAGGGGCGCCCTCCTATTAACAGCCTTTCTTAATTAAATCCCCAAATCCCATAGTTCACCCCACTACGCTGTAATGTGTATATCGACATATGAGCCGGTGATGCACAGTCTGAGGTTTTATATCCGCCTTGTTATCCATTGCTGAAATAATACTCCTGCATTTCTATATGATGACGGGTAATGCACAGAAATAAGCAGTGGAAGGTAAAGGGGTTTGGCCACAATTTTCTGGTTACATATTACATTATCTATGGGTAGATGGGGTAAAGCTTGTGGCTTGTTGGTAGGTTGCTGTGGGCGTTGAGTATGCTGCATTTTGGCTTTTGGGGATAGTTTAGTGCTGGAATCTGCGATCTCCTTCCCTCTCGGGTAAAAGAACGATCAGGAGAACTAGGGTTCCTTAACCCATTTTCACTTAAGAAAAAAAAAAAAGTAAAATAAGCGGGGGAGACTCGTATATAGCCCGAGTTAAGTCTGAGGCCTCAGACTTAACACCCCCATCTTCTGTAGTACTTAGAATCAGGCCTTTGGTGTCATCTTAAAGATAAGAATCTAATCTTTCTTCTGCCATCAGCAGAAAAAATGGTGGGAACTGGAATGTTATCTGCAGGTTACATTGTATTCCTCGTTCTGTAGATCACATAACCTCAATGGATCTGTAAAGTTAGATTCTCATCTTTCTTGGTACCATAGAACTGGAGATGGGGATGTCTGAACTGCAGCCTTTAAGCTTGACTCATCTCGGGAAAAATATGAATCTCAACTCATTTGCATATGACTTTGGAGGTGATTTTTTTTTTTTTTTGATGGGTAAAAGGGAGATTTAAGAGGGAATTCTAGAAAGGACATTTTATATTCTGTCTGAGGGGGCCAGTAGTTTAACCCCTTAATGACAGATTCATAGGTGCCTGAATGTTCAGGTCAATTTTTGACGATCTGCTATGCGCTTATCTATGGAAAAGCTAAATTGTTTATATCATAACAATTTAGCTTGTTACTTTACTTTGTTTGTTTTCATGCCATGTGAGACTTTAAGTTGATAGAATTGTTTTATTAATAACATGTTTTTCAAATTTGACAATAATTGCCGACCACAAATGTTAAAAAATTAGCTTTTTTTTGTCATTTTTCCAATTAGTTTTTTTTCCATAAGTAGTAAAACTGAATATATTTTTAATAAAATATATTATAAATGTACAGAATCATTCCATCAACCTTTCATAGGTC
This sequence comes from Engystomops pustulosus, assembly GCA_019512145.1. Lineage (NCBI taxonomy): Eukaryota > Metazoa > Chordata > Amphibia > Anura > Leptodactylidae > Engystomops > Engystomops pustulosus. The sequence goes on along the minus strand of CM033649.1, from coordinate 32,285,536 downwards.
CAGATGCAGAGGGTGCATGTACTTCCGCAAAGTGAAAGACTTTCCTGCAGCTTTGTCTATATTGTGCCGTCAGCTGACAGCCTAGAGGGGGGCACAGGTGAAACCCTTGCACCTAAAAATGTTCTGGTGTCATATGAAACAGGAGAGTCTACCCTTATCATATGATTTATATGATATAGATTGTGTATGGATGCTCAACAGAACCGGAGATATCCACTCTTAAAGTTACAATCCTTGAATAGAAAGCTGCACATAAAAATCAAATAGGTGGAGGGATATCTCTGGTTCTGTGAAGCATGCATACATAATCCATACATCATATTAAAGGAGACAGAGGAGATAGTGTTTCTAGGTGCCAGGGTTCAGGGTTTTTGAAGTTGAAGTTGGCCATTTGAAGTTGGCGTTTATAAGCATCCTTTCCGCAAGGGACATATGTAAATAAGATGTATATAGCCGTGTGACAGTCATTAATGGGGTAAAATTTAGTAACCGGTTCTCCAGCGGAGACTATTCGTATCACAAAGTGGAAAACCACTTAAAATAATGATCTCTTGAGTTGCACAGCATGGCATGACCCTGTATTAACATGTCCAGTCTAAATTTTTATTGGTCATGTTCCGACTTTGGTTAAAGTAAATATAAATTAAAAATTTGAATAAAATAAGATTAACAGAATGTTTGTGTGTTGCTAAGCAACCCCACTTGTGTAATGTTAAAACACTGTTAAAATGACTAAAAATCACACCAGTATTTTGCGCTTTTATGTACCGGCGAGTGGCTGCGATGAATGAGGAGACGGATAAGCCGCCCTATTATCAGGGTAATTTGTGCGGCATTGTCTGCAGAGAGTACACACAGCTGTGCCGGCACAATATCCTCTATGCCGCTTATTTTAATGGGTTGTTAAAAGAGAACGATTATTCTCACACAAGGACAAAGGCTTCTCTGTGTGGGCTCAGGCTGGCATTTACTGTACGGTACCTGCTTCACAGGCCCCATTTCCACATTCTGCAGAATTTTGTTTTCTGTAAGGTTTGGTAATCTATTTTCTTGTATGTTGGATACATGTGTACTATGTCCTTTGTCATTAAAAGGAGTTGTCCGAGGGTATAAAAAAAAACCTTGGGTGGCCGGGATGGGGCGCGTGAAAATAATATTAAACTTGTACTTGAATCGGTGGTCCCTCCCGGCCTCCAGCGCTGCAATCTCTCTGGTTCAAACCGGGGCATGGAAGCTTCCGGCCGACCACACCCGTCCCAGATGATACAATGCCACATGTAATATATGAGGGAGGGACCATATATATAAATTTTTTTTTTTTTTTTTTTATAGCAGATTTCTTGGAAGCAGGAGTGTAGACTGTCTCCTTTAAAACCTAATGTAAAACATATCACAGTATGTAGTGATCCCTTTTGTCGCCATAATGACGCTGCGGACTTAACCAGAGTCAAATGTCAACGGTACAAAAAAAAATTGGGTGCTAATAAACCGAATGTGTGTGTAAAAACGAAAAAAATATTTGGTGGAATGCAGATAAGTGGAAACGATGTGGCAAGCTCTGCAGCGCTGCGCAATCTGTAAGCGCCATATAAAGAATTATTATAATCAATGGGTTAATCACGCAACGTCCCTTATAAAGCCTCATGTACTGGAGTGAGAGCCTAATGTCAAAGCCTTTAATTCCCTTTGGATCGATACATCATTACATCAGAGTTGGATATAACACTTTAATTAATCAGCATGCGGCTGCAGAAATCGGCTCCTATTTTTTATTTATTTTTTCCAAACTGGGAATTTACTAATTAGCTGAAACTCAGCGTAAACAGACAGCGGGATATTGAGTCAAAGTGTTAAGTGTCATTAAATATTTATGAGCAGATCAAGGTCTCATTAGACAAGTACGAGGTACAGGGCGCACCTTGTATCCAGTAACCTGTCTATACTGTATGATATAATGTCACCGGTTACTAGCATTGTTATACTGCCCCCGATATTTATATATGTAGGGATATTCTTTTTCTCATTCCTGTACATTTTTTATCACCCTGTCTGAGTGTCACTTCTCCTGCCACATCTCTTGTAATATGCATTTGTATTCCTTATAAATTAACAACCGAGTGTCCCTCTGTTATTCCTCATGTGAATTTATGATTAAATCGATATGTTTCCATTTCTCTCTACTATCTGTACAGATTGCACATTGTTAGGCCTCGTTGGGGGACATATACATCGGATATACGTCCCCCATTGGCGGGCAATGGGCGCGCTGTGCCGTATAGCGCAGTACAGTGCCGCAGCGTATGGTTCCGTAGCTGTGAAAAGATAGGACATGTCCTATTTTTTCTCGGCATTTGGCGCCGTGCACCATGTTCCTCTATGGAGAGGGTTGGGGGTGAGCAGCACTCGCCCCCTCCTCTCCCCGGCGCGGACCTGCGCCCGCCATGCTACGGTACAGCGGGCACACCTCAGTGTGAATTCAGACTTAGTGTTTCACCACCCACATCCCATGGTGACGCCCAGCTGTCAATTATTTGTTCTAGAAATTAAATGTATAAATGCTGAACTAGTTGCTTGTTGGGTCTTTACTAACAAACAGAACTATCCAATAAGTGACAACACATGTATAGGGTTCATACCCCATGACTAGAGTATTCGTAACTTGTAATCATCCACTTGATTTAGAATTGTTACATACAGATGCGTCAGAAGAGCCTTCGGTAGGGGATGAGAGTGAGACCCCCAGCAACTAGGAGAGCATCAGGAAGTCTGAAAGACTTTTCTGTCTTATATGTAAGATTCTGTGGGAGGGCTGTCTACAGCTGTGGAGACTTTTAGTCTTTAGACACCTTTTTCTCTTACTAACCCCCTCTCGGGTAGGGTATGGAATGTCTTTTGTAACATTTCCTCTTTTATGCAAAATCTGACTTGTTTACCTATTTAACTTAATTCCTCCAAATTCATGTGAAAATAAGCAGAGAACAGTCACTTTTTCACTTATTGCTTGTATAGAAGCTACAGGGGAAATGTCACTTGGTATGTCACTTTTTTATGCTTTAAACAAATGAGTCTCCTCTTTCAGATTACATCATGCTTGTGGTTCTACGATCTACAAACCCGATATGCAGGAAGTTAAAAATATAGCTGGAAATATGAGCTGTAGATAAAGATCCAAACTTTAACTGTCTATAGTTCCCATAACCACAAGGCCAAAATTGAAATCTAGCTACTATAAAGCTCAAGATAGTGGGCCCAGAAGTGCTGCCTCTAAAAGTGACTCCTTTCAGTTAAAATATGGCTCTCCTCTGCTTATTGTCACATGACAAGAGGGAAATTCTTGAAAGAACACTCCTTACAATGTTGGGAGGGGGGGGGCTGGTAGAGGGGTGGCACGTTCCCTTTAACTCCCATTTATTTGGTTTCTGGGCAATTTTGTAGATAAAATGCTATCAAGTGCTTTCCATACATACACTGAGAGTCGCTTAGATTTTGTGTCTCCTCTGTGTATCCGTTGACGCTTCACAAATTATTTGTTCAGGAAAAAAGCTGTAAAGTCTTATTATGGTGAGAGGTGAAGCTAAAAATATTCTAATGTTGACGTCTTGCAGCTGTGGATGGGGGAATATTTTAATCACTCCCATTGAGACTGAACCTCATACATTTTGGAGAGAGAAGTTTCTGAGTAGATGTCTCATTAGAGGGACGGGCTCCATACACTGTGTGCGCATTATACAGGGAAGCAGAGCAGGCTGTGCCCAAGATTCGTGACTCTGATTTCGGCAGGTTGGCGTCCTACCTCCAGGGCAATCAACGTAATAGCATCCATACAGTCCATGGTCACTGTGACACCAGGTGCCTCCTCTGCTGACAATGAGTTACTGTCCCATCAATGTGCTAGAAATCAGGTGCCCATTAAGTAAGTGATGGCCTATTAGACTACACTATCATTTTGAGGTTTCCTTCTTGATTATCCATCATTATCCATCATTGGGGCCTCTAATCAGCTTTTTTCATCGGCTATGGCTAGTGGTTTACCACCTAAAGGGAACCTCCCCTCTCTAATAAAATACTTCATTAAAGTCAGTGTTTTTTAATCATAGTTTTATCTCTTAAAGGTTCCTTTCCTGTAAACTTATATGTAACGTACCTGATGTGAGTCCAATCGTAGTGAGTGAGTCCTGCATATTCAATGTTCCCTGCTGACACCATGTACCCTATAGCAGTTGTGCTTGGTATTATAGTCCTTTCATGTCCTATTCATTTTAATGTAACTGAACCCCAGAAGCCCATTTGACCAATTGGACAGATGTCAGTAGATAATTGACAGTCCCCAAACAGTGTGATATGAACGACCTATAATAACCCCTTTCACCTTTCCTTATGTGTCTAGAGATAATTGTATTTCTCATAACTGTTCCTCGTCGCCTTCATTGGTAATACCGCCATACAAGGCTCTACAATATTACCGCTTGTGTTACAAGTTGTGATCAGCAATTCAGATTTTACAAAAAAAATGGCCTAGTCCTCATCAGTTGCTTTGGTAACATATCAGAAGATGCAAATATGATTAAAAAAAGTCTACTTTTCAGTATCTGCTTTCTCTGTATTTTTGATATTTTACTTGGACTGTGTTTTTTTGGCTGCTTATGCCTATATCTGACCTGTCATTGCAGGAATGTGGGAAGCAGATGGGCCCTGGACCAAGCCAAGTACAACCTGATCAATGAATACTTTCTGGTGGGGGTGACGGAGGAGCTGGAAGATTTTATCATGTTGCTGGAAGCTGCACTGCCTCGTTTCTTTAGAGGTGCCACAGAGCTATACCGCTCAGGTACAAACCTACTCATCCAGTCATTGCTATATGAACAGACCCTTCAAGGGAACCTGTCAGCAGAAATTAACCTAACAAACCACCACTAATATCTTATCAAGCGGCTTAAAGGACATGTACCACCAGTTTGATGGGGGTAGAGTGTCCTCATTAGACTTGTTTAGACCAGGGGATGGGGGGACCGTTTTAACTCGTTTTCTGGCATCTTTATTAATGAAATAATAACTATGTAAAACAGCCAGAGGCGCTACGGCTGCCAGTGCCCAAGCGCCTCTTGGTTTCCCCGGCCGGTGATGTCAGAGCCCGGGGAGTGTGCTCTCTCCAGGTTCCCTGGCTAGTAGGAGGAGGAGGCGGCTTTCAGCGAGAGCGTGCATAAAGTGAAAGCCTAATGGAGATGGCATTCTGAAGCGGGGAGAACTTGACTTCATCTCTGAGCTCCGTGCCTCCACAAAGTCATTTACATGTGCTCCAAGAGCTGTCACCAGAGCTGCACCCCTGAAGCCAACGGAGTCTGAGCTGCATACGCGGACGTGAGAATTGAATACAGGCTAGTGGTGATGCAGGAGGCTGAGTGGTTGCAGCAGAGAGGGGATGTACAACCCTTGCAGCTAAATTGCATATTTTTAAAAACTTCATTTTTCAGAAATGCTATAAAAATAAAATCATTATAAGACCAGATCTTACATGAGGGTGCAAAGCAGATGCAGAGTGTGACACCGATTTCATAAGGTTTGATTTAGTCTAATGAAAGGGACCTGTTATTAGGAATTGACCTGATGACCACTAGCAGTAGGTTGCAAAGCCGACTTCAACCTTCCATGGCCCAGCATGGGAGCATCAGTCAAAAGTAAGGATTGTATATTTAGTCCATAAAACTTTTTTAGTGTAAATGAAGCCGGCTTTTTGCCACATTTACCGTATATACTTGAGTATAAGCCGACCCGAGTATAAGCCGAGGCCCCTAATTTTACCACAAAAAAATTGGGAAAACCTATTGACTCGAGTATAAGCCGAGGGTGGGAAATGCATTGGTCACAGCCTCTCCAGTATGTAGCCAGCCAGCCCCTGCCCCAGTGTATATAGCCTGCCAGCCCCTGCCCCAGTGTATATAGCCTGCCAGCCCCTGCCCCAGTGTATATAGCCCCCCCTTCCCCGTCGTGCAGCACAATAATACCGGATGGATCGCACAGAAGATCTACGGGTGCCGCCAGAAAGGCGAATTTTGATTTATTTATTTTTTTGACTCGAGTATAAGCCGAGTTTGGGTTTTTTCAGCACATTTTTTGTGCTGAAAAACTAGGCTTATACTCGAGTATATAAGGTAGCTTGATAAACCCTCCCAGAGTGTTCCTGATTCTGATATATGTTATATTGTATATTCTGTAATATGTTATATTGTATATTCTGTAATATGTTATATTGTATATTCTGTAATATGTTATATTGTATATTCTGTAATATAGCTTTCCTCTTCATTATCACAGGTAAAAAGTCTCACTTAAGAAAAACAACCGAGAAGAAGGCACCTTCCAAGGAAACCACGGCTAAACTTCAGCAGTCAGACATCTGGAAAATGGAGAATGAATTTTACGAGTTTGCGCTCGAGCAGTTCCAGTTTGTCCGGGCGCACGCAGTACGGGAAAAAGACGGAGAACTTTACATTCTGTCACAGAACTTTTTCTATGAAAAAATTTACCCAAAGTCAAACTAAGGACAAAGCGCTCTGTTACTTTCACGGACTACACCTTTGTTCATAAGACTTACAGACGAAATGATACCCTGGAGACACTTCATTGGGAACTTGTATGGTTGGCCTCAAATGAGCCACATCAAATGTTCACCACTAAGACAACAAGACCCGGAGGTGATCCCAGGCTGCCCCTCCATCAGGAGCGCAGCGTTTAACACTATCTACATGGACAGTCTGCGATAGACACTGTACAGACAGAATCTTTTGGTTTTTAATTCAAGTGTTAACAAAGTTTTTCTCTTAATTTTCTTTGTTTTTGTGTTCAGTCTAAACTAGTTGCTATCGATTCTGTACTTTTCACCTGTGAATATTTAAACACATCTGAGAGCTGTATCTGACACGCGGCCGTGTACCTCGTCCATCCTTACACTGGTGCTCAATTAGGCTCCTGCCAGGTCACTGGCAACGAATCAAAAAAGGCAGTATTTTTTGGAGGTTTTTGTTGTTGTTTGTTTTCGGTTTTGTCATTTATGCCCCTCCCTATTCATTTCATTAAAGAATTGGACATTTTTTATGAATATATGTATTGTATGGCTCTTGTTAAATTGAGAAAAATAAAAGCTGTTAGATACTGTATTCAGGTAGCATTATAAATGATATCATACTTTTTTGGAGAATTGGAAAACATAACTGCTGAATTTTTTTTTACTTTCATTCTAAAGTTAACAAGCTAATGCACTATCCTTCAGCCGTGGAAATATATCATCAATATCCATCATGATAAACCAGGGACACTCATAGATCCAGGCACAGTGACTGCGCTAATCATCTTGTATATGTTTTCAATGGCTTCCTTCTGAAAATCAACTTTAAAAATTTTGCTAATAAGCCAGAAGGGATCCTGGGGTGTTACCAGAGCACCTCTGTGTTGTAGCTTCACAGGTTATGATTAAGACACTTTGCGTCGAAACACGTTAACCAAATTGTTTCCTCGTGTTCAAAGATGCTTTTTATACAATAAAGGATATGCGCTTTTTTTGACAAATAATACCCGTGGATGTCCTTTCGTGTTGTGGTGGTTCCAACTCTTTTTATATGCAAGTTTCACAGGCTGTTGCACTATGCAGGAACAAATCTCCCTCGCCCTCCCCCCACCTGATGTAATCCTACTGCAGAAGAAGTGTCAGCTCATAGTGGAAGGGAGGAAGTGCTCCTGCACAGTGTAACAGCCTGTGAAGCTACAACACAGAGGGACCTTCAGATCATTTTAAAAGCTGATTTTAGAAGTAGCTCATGAATAACATATAATAGAAGATTAGCAAGTCACGGTGCCTTGATCTATAAGTAAGATTTATAAGTCTGGTTTATCATGATGGATTTTGATGTTCAATTTCCATTTAACAAAGTTCACCAAACCGAATGAAGCACGGGTGCAAGTGCGCGACCAGTTCTCTATTCACTTCTATGGGTCTTTGGCTTACAGTCCTGTGACTCCACTATCTTGTTGGTGCTAGATGTTGGACATCATCAATCTCATGTTTGTGACCTGGAAAATCTATCATGTTGTTGAACTACCCCTGTGAGAGGGCACCAATTTCTGAACAGCACCTTCCACCACAGTATCTAGTGCTAGGGTGTTACCTTGTATGGAGGCCATGCTGCAGTACAATTCACTTATTTGGGAGCAGTTTCTGTGCCTGTACCATGTCACCGCAAGGTGATGGTCCGCTAACAATCCAGCAGCCTCCCACCACTGATATCAATAAACTATCCCACGGGTAGTTCATAAATGCCCCCAGAGACTTCTTTTAAAGGGGGATTCCAGTTTATCATTTTAAAGCTTTTTAGAATATTGTAGTTTGTGATTTCGCCCTCCATTGCTCCCCACTTCAGGATCTATGCAGTCATTCAATAGGAAGCTTCATAACATAGTTGATAAAAAAAAAAAAACGGACCTGGTTATTACTGTAACAAAGTATGCAGGCATGGTGGTTCCATATGCTCTGTACAAAGAAACTGTACATAAATGGTGCCATCTTGTGCCATGCCTTGCCCTATAGTAGGGCAGATGACCATTTTGGGTTATGTAGTGCATGTTATGTCACCAGTCTTGTATCTGCACAGTTGTTGTATCAGAGTCCATGGTCATGTGTGTATGTTGGCTCTAGCTTACGAGGAGGGTAAGCCCAACATGGAGATGTTCTGGTCCTTGCTCTCTAGGAGATTCCCGTTCATTTGTTTGGTATCATTGCCGTAATGGTCAAAAACCCTCCTTAGCATCTCTACTAGAGGTGGCCGACTTTCATATGCAGTAGCCCCCCACATCATGACACCAGCACTGGGTGCAGCGTCTCTCCACATCAAAGGCAGAATCCAAGAAGTCTCCACAAGGTTGATCCCAAACGAAACCTTGTTTCATCACTAATATCTATAGGGTTCCAGTCCTCGCTGTCCACATACCCATTCACCACTCCATCCTATGTTTCCTTCTGCTAAGTTCCTGAGAATTGTCTGGCATGTAATGAGGCAGTGAAACGGGAAACTTGTGCCAGTGATGGTCTGAGAAATTCGGAGCCTAATGGCCGTGTATGTACTTACCCTATGAGTAACCGCTCTTTCCAACCCCTCCAAACAGCTGGGCAGAGCCTCGATAGTGTCCAAGGGGTCAAAAAGACCTTTCTGACTGTCGGTCAAATCATGTGCCCCTGTGCGCTGCAAAAGTCAAAACTGAAAAAAAGGAGCAAAAATATCTAATGAATAAAGTGAATGTTTTTAGCTTTGTGTAATATATATTTGCTCTTACACGATTGTCAGAGTGCTCCCCCATCCTTACATCATGCGGCGCGTAGTTCTCCACACCCAAATTAGGTTAAATTGTGTCGTCTTCCTTGGTCACAGTAAAAGTTTATTGTGCTATCACAGGTGCACTTACTTTCCGGATGAGAGCTAGGAAGGTGCAGAATGTGACCCATAATTCACTGCTTCCTGGTTCTCCATCTGGTTTGAGCTTCACTCGATGACGGGCTGGTAGTCACTTCATGAACACAACCAGATGCCGCCATTTACACAGTCCAGTAAGTTTTTACTGTTATGATTTTAGAGTAGCCTTATGAGGATTGTGATGCTAGAAGGACTGGTGAACATGGTGCTAACCCTGCAGCCATAATCCAGGGACTACACTGACATGTAGGCTGGTCTCCTGTGGGTATTAATAACTAACATTCGGCTGATCTCTTCTGGAGCCCTTCCAAGGACAAGCTTCATCTGTAATTGACACTGTCAATTTCATTACTACTTCTAATTGAATTAATGCCACGATCAGAACTCTGAGGACGCTGATGGGAAGTGTCATTTTATCTGCAATTGAAAATTGAATGGACATGAATGTGATGGGTTAAAGGAGCATATGAAATATTTAGAAACGGCATCACGTTTGTTAATTGCTGTAGGGGAAGAGCTACTGTTCCCTATTCATTTTGGGGCTTTTGTTATATTCTAGCAGTGTAAATGGTGAAAAAAAAGCAACCCTTGGGGCTGATCACAATGTATTCGGGGGGACTTGGAAATCAGCTACAGGCAAGGAAACCCAAAAACAGGTGTAACCACAGCATATAAAGGAAAGACATTAAAGCTCTAAACAGGGGTCTAATCTGCTTTTAGCATGTTTTAGGGAAATGAACTGTGAACTTCCAAAATATTAAAAATTTTATATTTTGTATACTAATGAGGCAGTTGGTGCACTCAAGGTCATGTTCTTCGCACATAGAGGACTGCCATCCCTACCTGGGCCACTACCCTACCCTCTCAGTCCATGGGGAGACACTGGAAGACAGAAGTGATTTAGGCAGGGATAGTGTTGCTACAGGTACTGACGACACGTTTTTGGTGCACCAACTGCATCATTAGCATACAGATTAAAATGGGAATAACTTGGAAATGGCATGGACAGAAAAAAATAAAGGTATTTGCACATGGGTGCAAGGACATTCGAACTCTGACAAGCACTTAATGACCAGCCTGTTTTTGGCCAGCATTCCCAATCACTTTTGCTTGTTTGCTTTTTTTCCACCCTCACTGTATTTGGAATTTTTTCCCACTTCCTAGTACATGGCATGGAATATTAAATACCACCACTATGAAGTGCAATTTGTTATGAAGAATCAATCCCTCACACAGCTCTTTACATGGAAAAATAAAAAAAATAGAAAATGGGCCTCGGCGTTAAGTGGTTAAACTTTCCATCCCCGTAGCTGCATCAGAGCTTGTTTTTTGCAGGAGGAGTTGAATTTTTTAAGGGCACCACAATGGATACATAGCTTTTATTCAACCTTAACTGGGGGAGAAATTGGGGGAAGAAATCTTGAAACAAAATGTTTATTAACATCGGGTTTAAGTACTGCAAGCACAATGAGACACCTACATTGAATGAGTACTGCAAAAGAGAACAATCCAGATCACACATTACTCCGGTGCAAATGAAGTGTATGAGATAAATCTCATAATATGGTGACCGCAATATATAGCAAGATATAATCATTCATCCCGCCTTCCTCCGAAGTATGTACAAACCCATAAAAGACAACACGTAACTAAACTAGATAAGAACCCATACAGAGACATGATACATCCAGCACAAACAACCATACTGACACACAAGATAACACTCACAAACTGAGGAGGACAGAAGAGGGGGGAAGCATCCCATCAAATAACTGCAGATTACATACCTCTAATCCAAAGAGCAAACTGTGGGGACTCTCTGAACGAGACCCACGGTAACCATCGTAGGGGAAATTGGTATGCTACATCAGGCCGGAAACCGTCCACCACTACCAACTCCTCCATCCTCAAAATGAATGCCATTTCCGCAGACCAGCCCAGGCGGGGGGTGTAGTCGACTTCCATAGTCTGGGAATGACACGTCTCATTGCCATAGTGAAATGCCTCAGAAGCACGGATCTGACTTTCTTATATGTGCCAGTGTACATGGAGAGAAGGGCTACGGCCGGGCTTCATGTGGAGGAGGAAGAAGACCCCTCCCATAGATCTTTAACTACAGGGCATGCCCACCATATATGTAGCATCAACCCCTCTTCTACCCCACATCTCCAGCACTTTTCTGCTTTTTAAGTAATGGTGCTTACCATAGGGTATAAATAACATGAAAACTGTATTCTCTGGGTTAGTACAATTCTGGAGACACCTAATTTGTATATTTACTGACACTCCATGCAGTTGGGAGCATATTAGGGGTCATTTACTAAGGGCCTGACGTGTTTCCCGAATATTACCGGTTTTCCCTGAATTGGCCCCGGTTATTGGCGCACTCGATGGGATTGTGTCGCGTCGGCGCTGGCATGCACTGTACGGAAATTGGGGGGGGCGTGGCCGTTGGAAAACCCGACGGATTCGGAAAAACCGCCGTATTTTTTTAAAAAAAATGTGTCGATTGACACACACTTACCTGCACCCAGCCTAGCTTGGTGAACTCCGGCGGACCTCGGCGGACTTCAGCACAGCAGCGACACCTGGTGGACATCGGGCGCACTACCATAGTGAATCACCAGAAGACACGAATCAGCGTCGGAGAACCCGCCACTGGATCTCGAATGGACCGGGTAAGTAAATCTGCCCCATTGAGTCGCTATTAGAGATGAGCGAGCACTAAAATGCTCGGGTGCTCGTTATTCGAGACGAACTTTTCCAGATGCCGAGTGCTCGTCTCGAATAACGAGCCCCATTGAATGTTGAGGGTGTACATTTACTAAGCGTCCGAATTGCTCTTTTTCGTCGGGTTTCCTGAAAATGAGAGGTTTGCGCCGGATTGCCCCGGGTTTTTGGCGCACGCGATCTGATTGTGGCGCATCGACGCGTGGACGTCAGAAAACCCGACGGAATTGGAAAAACCACGGCTTGACCACGGCTTGACACGCGCTTACATGCACCAGTAATAGTTTGGTGAACTCTGGCGGACCTTAGCTCTACGGCGCAGAGGTATAAGGGATGTATGAAGAGGGCTCACGGGCATAATGCATAAAACCCCCACCGCTAATAACCGTATAAATTTGGTATCACCGTGATCGCACCGAACCAAAGAATAAAGTAGGCGTGTTATTTGGAGCGAAGAGTGAAAGTCGTAAAAACTGAGCCCACAAGAACGTGACGCACGTGCGTTTTTTTTTCAATTTCTCCACATTTGGAATTTTTTTTCAGCTTCGCAGTACACGGCATGTTAAAATAAATAACATTACGGGAAAGTAAAATTTGTTACGCACAAAATAAGCCCTCACACAGGTCTGCACACGGAAAAATGAAAAAGTTATGGATTTTTGAAGTTGGAGAGCGAGAAATGAGCCGAAAAACCCTCCGTCCTTAAGGGGTTAATAAACCACTAGGTTTGTCGAGCAGAATAACACCTTTCAGGTCTGATGCTACCATCACCAGAGTAGTAGTATCCAACAGAAAATCAACTTTGAAGTGAGGTGTAACATGTTTGTATAAAGTCAAGGTGAAAGTTTAAGTAAAGCTCTCCTCACCATCCTGCAGAATCCTGAGGAGCAGGTTATTTATGTCAGGGCAGCAAATAAAAACTAAAGGGAGCATTCTAAGGAGAAGAGAGCTTAAAGGGACTGTCCACTTTCAGCAAATATTTAATATTGTTTGTATAATGAAACGTTATAAAATTTCCCATTATACTTTCTGTATAATTTCCTCTAGATCTCTGCTTGCTGTCCTCCAATAGAAATTTTCTATATTTACTCCAGATGATAGAAATCTGTCCATGGTCTTGTGATGCATATCCATCACATCACCATGGACAAATCTCTATCCACCGGAAGTAAACATAGAGGCTTTCTATAGCAGGACAACAAGCAGAGCTCTAGAAAACCTTTAGTAATTGATACAGAAAGTATAGTGGAGAATTGAATAACTTTTCTTTACACAAACCATAGCAATTATTTGCTGAAAGTGGACAGTCCCTTTAACTTTGTTTTATACAACTAATTTAGCTCTCACTTCACTGTACATTTTTTGGAAGAGGCCCCCACACTGAACCATGAAAGGAACAATAAAAACAACCATAAAAAAATGTTAGATTGCCCTTTAACCCTATATTCTTAATCTCACTATATTCCAAAAATGATGATAAATGCAATGGTATCCAGATCAATTAAGATTTTGTCCACATAATGTTCCTTGGGTCAGTGACCCCCATTGCAACAATCTGCTTTCTTTCAACAAACTCACTTAATGCACAAATAACCAAACCAAACCTAGAAATAGTAAAATGAGTTGAGGGGATGATCTTCGGATGTGGTCAAAGCAGGTTTGTTGGAACAAAGTAGGTGAAGGGCGGTTGTGGTCTGAGTGGTTGACCAGACGGGAACAAAATGTACAAGTTTCCTGCTGGACTATACAGAACCTCTCTATAGACCCAATCCTTAGAAAATGTTCTTGTGCTCTGCTTATAGTTTATGGGTAACTCCACAAGCTGAGGTTATCTGTGTTCTTCATATTGATTGATGAAAAATATTAGCTTGTGCTGAAATGTGCAATTACCTTCCGCCATGCTTCTGTACTGCACAGGCCAATATCTCATACAACTCCAGACTTCACCTTTAATCAATATCACAGCGCAAGCGATTGTCCTCAATAGCAATCAGGCAACAACATGAAATTACTGACGGGGAAGCAGAACAAAATTTGAACACTGCAGAAGATGAGAAAACATGTCTTTGTGAAGAGTTTCAGATTTGTTTTCAGCTGAATATGAGCATTTTGTAAGGAATAAAAAATCTTAGGTTATAAAATGTAAGACATATTTTCTGAACATTTTATATCACTGTATATTCTTAAAATTAATAGCCCAATGTGTGTACAGGAGGAGAACACTGGGGCTCTTTTACTAAGGGTCCGCGGACCGCCCTTCGACGGGTATTCCAACGATTTCCAGAGGGCTTGCCGTCGGACGATCTGACTGATTCAGACTGAGCGCGGGATTTAACTTCAAAATTGTGTCGCAAGCCAAGCACTTACATGCAGGAAGAAGAAGGTGAACACAGGCGGACCTGAGCGGGGAGCGACACATGCAGGATATCCGGCGCACGATCTACGTGGATCGCGGCACAGTGCATCATCGTCAGACATTATGGATCGGGGAAGTAAATGTGCCCAACTATGTCTGATCAATTGTGTGACCCATCATCTACATCTGACTCTGATTTCCCTCATTTCTGCAGTCTGTGCCTGTAATTTGCAGTCTTTTTTTGTAGGTGGGTGGAGCCACTTATATTGACTATACTCCCTTATATGTAATCTGTCGTCAAAATGAACTTATAGAGAGAAATTTGTCAGGGCTTTGAGATTATTTTTCCCTTTACCCACCCTCCAAGCCTAGTGGGCGTGGCCAGTAGAGGGCTTCCTCGTCCCATGCCTACCCACTTGCTATAGCCCGCAAACTTTCACGAGTCAGGCAGGAATTGTGCGCTGGTGCAACCCTGTCCCCCCCTCTGCCAAATCAGGATGCTGGAGCCTACTGATGTATTCAGCTCCGCTGAAAGGACGTGAAATTTTATCATACCACGATGTATGATAAATGTCCCCCGTTTTGTCTATTTTGCTAACAACATAGACTTCAGCAGTGTGAAAAGTACATTAGGAGGAGGATGTTAGGAGCTAAAGTAAGTGCAGGAGGAAGCACTTTTCACTAAGATATTTTACAAAGTTTCATGTATTCTCGTGTAGTAGTGATATATGCAATTTTTTTTTTACATTAGTTACCATTTAACAATATTTTAGTGGTTTTTACTATTATTTTTATGTCACTACCTATACTAGCTGTAAAAATTGTTGAAGGAAACCTACCATGAGGAATCTACCGCCAGAATCTTGAGTCATGAATGGGTCATTTATTAACCCCTTCCCGGCGCGCGCCGGGTCCCGGTGACATGAGAGGGCCGAGCGTGACGAGCCTCCATAGCCGGTAAGTCTTGGCTGATATATTGCAGCAAAGGCTTACCGGTAACACCCGCGATCGGTCTAGCACCGATCGCGGTGTTTTCACGATCGCTGCCGGAAGCTGCCGGCGGCTTCAAAGAGATGGCGCCGATGGGCGCCGCCATCTTTTGTGGATCGCTGCTCCCGATGACGTCACGGGGACGCGGCGATCCGTCGCCATGGTAACCTCGGGTGATACGCATTACCTGGGCTTACGTTTGTTAACAATGCGTTACAGTGGTAATGGCATTGTAATGCATGGGCGTAAATCCCATATCTGCCGTAATGTAGTTGGCAGTATATGATAGGAACGATCAGACTACCAGGTGCTTAGAGAACCCTAGGGAGTCTGAAAATAGTAAAAGTAAAAATAAAAAAAGTTAAAAAAAAAAAAAATTAATAAGAAAAAACCTAAAAACAAATCACCCCCCTTTCCCTAGAATCTGATATAAAAATAAATAAACAGAAAAATCTAACACATTAGGTATCGCCGCGCCTGAAAATGCCCGATCGATTCAAAATATGATAAGTTTTTCACTACGTTTAACACCGTAACGGGAAAAATCGCGTCCAAAGTCGAAAATGGCATTTTTTGCATTTGAAAAATATAAAAAAATTTATAAAAATGATCAAAAGGTCGACAGTCCCAAAAATTATAGTAATGAAAACGCTCAACATTCGCAAAAATCACAGTCCGTACACCCAGTATGAAAAAGTATTGGCCCCGAAGATGGCCAAAATAAAACAAAATATTTGTACAGGAGGTTTAATTTTTTTAAATGTATGAAAACTGATAAAACCATACAAGGGTATCCAACATGATCGTACCGACCAAAACGAATAAGTAGAGTAAGTTTGGGAAGCAGATTGAAAGCCTGTAAAATCACAAGCCCACAAGAAACGTCACACAAGTTGGTGTTTCACATTTTCACTGCATTTGGAATTTTTTCCCGCTTCCAGGTACGCCATAGAATTATTAAATACTGTCCACTATGAAGTGCAAATTAGTACGGCAGAAAATAAGCCATAACACAGCTCTTTTGTGGAAAAATAAAAAAGTATAGATTTTGAAGTTGGGTGGTGAAAAATGGAAGTGAAAAAACTTAAAAAGGCCAAGTCGTTAAGGGGTTAATTTGTTGTAAGTAGCCATATTATAATTGGGTATAGTGCCCAACAAGGGAACTGCAGCTTTTAAAGGACACCTACCTCTTGTATGCCTCTGCCCTAACTGATAAAGTAATAATAGGGAACCTAACTAACAGTGTTAAAAACTGTTATTAGTATATGTAAATTACCGCAGAGGCTACGGGCCGTTACTGCATGCAGGCACGGGAGCTAAGGCTACTCCACGCCCCAGGAGCCTCTGCAGGTAATTCACATATATACTGAACAAGTTGTTTTTAACAAGTTATGTTAGGTTCCAGGATTACTAAATTACAGATTAGGACAGACAGGGCCAGATTAAGTGTCCCAGCGTTATGGAGCACCTCATTTAGGATGGGGCCCCCCCAGCTGAGCAGCCAATGTGGGGCCCCCTCCCATAAACAATATATGTAAAAGATATCAAAATAGTTACACAGTTCAAAGCATCTAGAGATATTAGAAACAAAGATATCTTTAGTTTTAGAAAATTCCTACTTTTACTAAAAGATTTCCAATTTGGTCCATGACGAACTAAAAAATACTACCAACATATTATTACTAAAATGATACCACATACTGTTACCAAAAGAACTAAATATTCCATTCCAAACAATAGCGCTACAATTTGCAAGTGATCCCTTGAAACTGACCCACAGGATTACCACAACATGACGCGTTTACCAATAATTTACTACATATAACTCCATTTACTGATGATCGTAGTGTTATAATACAAACACCACCGAGGCCAAGTACAATATCACTAATGATCGCTGTACAGGGCCCATAATAGAATACATCATGATTATCCACCACTACAAAATGACTACAATACTAAATGATAATCTACACACACAGACCAGTATGTACCACCATATAGTGACCATATAGTAGCATGATACCAGTCCTGCACAGAGCTGCAGTGTGATCCAATGACATTACAGGTGACGTCCCTTGATGCTGTCATTTCCCTTCTCTCTGATCTTCCAGGAGACTTCTTCGCAGCCATGACTATCCTCTACTGGTTTATAAAAAGACATGGTTACATCAGTCCTTTGAGTTTCCTCACACCTGAGCCCTCACATACACAACCAACCACACTGTGCCCCACATGTATACCTTCACACCACAACTGACCACACTGTAGCCCACATATATAATATATACCCCTCACAACACAATGACCACACTGTAGCCCATAATATCATATCTACCCTCACACCACAACTGACCACACTGTACCCCCCAATATATCATATATAACCCTCACACCAAAACTGACCACACTGAGCCCACATATATCAAGATACCCTCACACCACAATGACCACACTGTAGCCCACATATATCATATATACCCCCAACCACAACTGACCACACTGTCCCTCCCATAATATATCATATATACTCCTAACACCACAAACTGTTCACAGTATACCACATATATTCTGCTCCTCATATATAAATCTATTTCCCTCACACACAACTGTTCACACTGTACACCACAACATATATATAATCTACTCTCACCACAACTGACCACACTTTAGCCCCCATAATCATATATACCCCTCACACACAACTGACCACACTGTGTCCTCACATTTATCATGTATCCCACCACACCAAAAACTGTTCACACTGTACCCACACATAATTATATATAACCCTCACAACCACAAACTGACACACTTTAGCCCACATAATCATATATACCCCTAAACCACAACTGACCACACTTAGCCCACACATATAGCATATATACCCCTTACACCCAACTGACCACACTGTAGCCCACATATCATATATACCCTCACACCACAAATGACCAACACTGTAGCCCACCTATATCATATATACCCCTCACAACACAACTGACCACACTGTCCTCCCATATATATATATATATATTATATATAATATAGTCATACCACCAACTGTTCACACTGTACCCCCCATATATCATATATACCCTCACACCACAAGACCACACGTAGCCCAATATATATATACCTCACACCACAACTGACCACACTGTAGCCCACTATATCAATATATACCCCTCACACCACAACTGACCAACCTGTCCCTACCAAGACATATATCATATATACTCCCAACACCACAACTGTTCACACTGTATCCCCACATATATTCTGCTCATCCAACTATATATATATACCCCCTCACACCACAAACTGTTCACACTGTACCCCACATATCATATATACCCTCTCACCACAACTGACCCAACTTTAGCCCATATAATATTCATATATACCCTCACAACCACACTGACCCACTGTGCTCCTCACATTTATCATGATATACCCCTCACACCAAAACTGTACACTGTACCCACACACATATCATACTATACCGCACACCACAAACTTGACCACACTGTAGCCCACATACTATTCATATATACCCTCACCCAAACTGACCACACTGTAGCCCACATATATCATATTATACCCCTCAACACCACACTGACCACAGTATACCCCACAGGTATATCAATATACCACTCACACCACAACTGACCGCCACTGTCCTCCCATAATAGATATATAATATATATATATATAATATATATATAGATATGGAGGTTATAGATGGTAATATATATACCACCACCACAAAACGGTTCCACTGTGCCCACAATATCATATATACCCCTCTCACCAAACTGACCACACGTGCTCCACCATATATCAATATAGTACCCTCGACACCACAACTGACCACACTTTAGTCCCCACCAATAATCATATTACCCCTCACAACCACAACGACACACTGGAGGCCCACATATACTCATAATAACCCTCACACACAACTGACCCACTGTCCCTCCCATAATATTAGTAGTAATATACGTCATACCACAACTGTTCACCACTGCTACCCCAGTACTATCGAGATAGATACTCCCAACCCACAATGGTGAACACGTGTCACTCCCACATAGAGTTTCTGACACCCCACATTAGATCATATATACCCTCACAACCACAACGGTTCACACTGTACACCACACATATACCCCCACATCTGACCCTGAACCAGTGTTTAATACACCACAGAATGTACAGGACAGAGGTGTAATCACACAAACACAGATGTCCCAGAACAGGGGTGTATTACATGTGAAGGTCACAGCACCAATTACTCAATAAGATAAACCATACAATAACTGATGGCACTAACCCCACAACCATGCTGGCCACTATAGACCATATGAATATAACAGTCATATCAGTAAGCTGCTGGGAGCTGCCTCAACCACAGAAGGTTAGTCAGTGAGTTAAAATCTGAATCTGTACACAGGACAGAAGTCGGATGTACCATCACTGTGACATTGTCTTCTCCTTCAGGGCCAGTCGGCCGCAACTTATGGTGAAGAATCTTCAACCAGATGTCCCAGAGCTCACGGACCATGACACAACCACACTGGCAACTAAAAATACCACAGTTACTCACAGACAATGCCACATGGAACAGAAAATGCACTCCAAAATTAGCCCATAATAAAACCTGTTGTTCCCTGCATATATTACTATACATCAGACACGGTAGTAATACTTGCACCCTTCTAATTATGTCACCCCAATTCACAATGAAATGACGTCCCATGACTTAATTTATACATTGATCCCCTTTAATGAATTAATTATCCCATTTATGGCCCTTTCGAACTATACTGTGGGCCAATGCAATTTAGAGGCTGGCCCCCTAAGTAATTATTTAATCTACTGCCCAACCCCCCCATTTAGTTATTTAATATACTGCCTCCCCACGCCTTTGGAACTTATTTTACATACTGGGCCTCACCCTCCAATTACATTTATACACTGGGCTCCTCTGTAAATTATTTTATATTCTGGGCTCTCCATTGTAATTATGTAATATACTTGGGCAACCACATGACATTTGTACCACTTCACTCTTTGGGTTCGTAGGATCAGAGGGATACTAAATTATGCGGTTTTATGAGTTAAATTAAAACTCATCACGAAAAAAAGGGGGTTTTGTCATCTTCTGAGCTAATAACTTTTTCATCATTATGTACTGAGTATAGCCAAACTTTATCGTCTTATACTCGAGTCAAGAAAAAACAAAAGAAAGTCAAAACTCACCTTTCCGACTTGAGCAGTGTCTATGTGTTCCGTCGGCAGCCGTTACAAGACCTGCCGACTGCTGTATGGAAAGTGGCGGTCGGGAAAGGTGAGTTTGGACTTTCTTTTTTAAGTGAGAACGAGGGCACGGAGCTGGCTATATATGGGGGTCAAGTGAAGGCAATATTAAAGGCAGGGAGCTGGCTTATACAGGGGCAGGAGATTGGGCTATATCGGGGGAGGTTTTTTGCAAGATGTTACCCGGGCAGGATCTGGCTAATCGTTGGGCAGCCTGCAGTATATATATCCCTGCGCAGGATGAAGTGCCCTATATACCCAGGGTTGTGCAGTTGAGTTTTTGTGTTCCTATCATATCAGCGCCGGCAGGAGATGCCCTCATCCATATGGGCGCAGGTGCACTGGTCTTATACCTCAACCATTGAAAGGAGAGGCTAGATCTGGTGGTTCAGCGAGATTGGCTATATTCAGGGTATTATGGAGTGTTGGATCTGGCTTAGATCAG